>JBAMIH010000028.1:634086-688301 GCA_038501795.1 Pseudopleuronectes americanus | reverse complement strand
TCAAAAATTTAGTGGTTGGCTGGAACGAAACACATTACGGTACCCCCCACCCTCCCGACTATTAGCCAACCTATGAACTCCCACACGTAACCCACCCGCCACACCCACAACCCAAGCAACACCTCTCTGCAAAACGGACCAATACAACCTCCCGACACCTCACACCTCTACATCCGGCAGTAACTGTATAGAGAGATAACAGATTCAGATGCACGGGACCTCTGTCCTCTGAATCTCTACAACACAACCCATCTGCCACAACACATATTCTCCTCTCGACTCACTATTTACGTCGGTTCTGACAACAGGCATCTCACTCTCTCTCACGTCCGTCCCGCTCGTCTGTGACATGCCTCCTGCGCTCTCTCCTATCATCAGGACCATGGTGAGTTCTGAAATAGAGGCTCCGCTGGCTCTGCCTCAGAGGACAAACAATCCAGAAGCAGCCATCTCCACGAGGCCAAATGTATAAAACACAGAGGGACAAACCAATGTCCCGCGTCCTGTGGAATTGGATGTCCCTGGAACCTCCCCTCAGCTCGGCGTCTCTGTTTGCTTCATCTGTCAACAGTGTCAGAAAGGACTGGGCCCCCTGTGGTGCACAGCGTCACTGAGAACAACTGTCACTGTGAGTGGCTCCAATGGCCACAGTGTAATAACTACCCATGAGTCTGTCCCTCGGGTTCTGCTGCACACACTGACGGACGACTTGTCTCGTTTAACAGGCCCCGGAGACACTAGGACTTCAGATGTTGAGGTGAAGGCGTCAGATCCAAGGTCTGAAGTCACTTCAGCACGTTACAGCATCAGACGTGTTGAGAGCTGGTGACTGACGGCTGCACCACACATTGTTAAGAGGAACACTTATAGTTTACCATCTTCTGAAACATGCTGTGAATCACTCCCCTGCAGGGGACATGTCTGGCACACAAGGTTCTTTACCCCATGAGCTGCAGCCGGACGAGCATCAGGATCACAAACTAATGTTGAATCATAAACATACGAATGGTGATCGGCTGAGAACCATCTCTGACAGAATCATCTCCAGTTCTTCACCAGACAAAATGAAAGGATATCTCTCTTCCTCTGGTTCCACTTTATGAGAACATATGTAAAACTCTCACTTTAAGTCGTCTGCAGTTATTGAGGGAGAGGAAACCAGTGTCTTCATCTGACTGGGAGTGAAACTCCCAGATGAACACTCTGCTGGTCCCCAGCCGCTCATGCATTCAACTGCTGGGGCTGGCAAAGGCTTCCAGTCTTTAAAGAGTCTTACACTGAGCTGTAGATTTATTCTACTCTAACAAGGGCCGCTCCGCTGGCTGGTTAAACGAGAGCTGGAGCTGGAAGTCTGCTCCACTTTGCTGTGAGCAGATAGATTGGTTCTGCTTTAATAAGGGAGGTGGAAGGAGGCTTCATCTGAAACGTCCATGTTTGTTAACAAGCTGCGTTTCCTCCTATAAAGAAAGAAGCTGATTAAAAAGTAAAAGCTTCAAGCTGCAGAAATCAAAGCATTCACAGGATTTGAAATCACAGCTTATCATCAGCAGCACGTTTTCAACAGAGACATAATTGAGGCTTATCGGGTCGTGTGCTGTAGCTGGTATTGGTGATAGTCCTGTTGGGATCTCGAGATTGTTGTCGATGAACATAGAACGGTCGGAAGGATCTTGGTTCGGGGGGGGAAGCGAGGATGTAGGGTAAATGTCTGGATATAGATGGAGAGACAGGTATATACCTTAAATCAGAGCGGATGGGGGTACGGTTGCGGACGAGAGAGGCTAAACGGAGTCGATGTTTGAAGGATGGGATGGTCTTGAGAAGATTAAGTATACAGCTTGGGGGTGCGAGGATCGGATAATATTGAGACTTTACTGACGGGTGGTGGCCCGCCTTGTCGGTGAACAAGGATGGGTCGTGATTGAGCCCGTCTCAACGGTACGAAGGGCACATTTGGGTCGTGCTTGTGGGACTCTGGGCTCTCGGGCACAGGGTGCCAACAGGGCTGGGGTGGTTTTAAAAATACTACACCATATACATAAGTTTTTCATGTTACTGTGAATAGGTCAGCCAGATACGGTTTATGGCGAGACGAACGGGTAGTGGCTTGGGGGAGGGTGATTGTTAGGTAGGGGGGGTTTGAGGTTTGGAGACAGGGGGCTGATTGTCCGGAATCTGTTCGTTTATCCTGTGGTTTAAATTGATTGGTGGCGGGGGGTGATGCGAAGAAGTGTGTGTTGATCGGAGAAGGGAAGAGATGATGGGTATATGGCTGAGGAGTAGAAGTTGGGGTATGGTGAGGCGATTGATTGTACGTATGTTAATAACTACCTTTAAGGGTGAGCTGGGTGACGGCGTAGAGTTGGGTTTTTATTGTTAAGATAGTATACGTGTATAAGTATCGAGTCTCTATGCGATTATTCTGGAAAGAGGGGAGAGGTTGTTTCAACTGAAGGTAGCGAGGGGGAGGTGCAGCCGCTCAAACCTAAGGGCTAGGAGGAAGGGGTTAATGAGTCCAGGGGGTGAGGTACTACCGGAACACCATGTTTTCACAAAAGTAAATCTTAGAACATAATTCCACAAAGAATTGAATACATGCAGTTATGGGGATTATGAGTACATTTGGTACGTGGTGACACCGAGTGAAGATAAGCTGTGTCACTGGCCGTATTTTGGTTTGCCAAAGAGAAGGGTTTTCTGTATATGAGATACTTATTCAGTACACCGCTGGTACAGTGATCAATGGGGTCGAGTTTTGGCGCGTGCTATAGTTGGCGGGGCTGTTGTAGGAACACAATAGGTCGTCGGCGAGGGACTTAAGACGCCGACTAGCACAATATTGTGGGTTAGTCTTAAGAGTGCTGGATTGCCGTGAGGAAGTTTTTCACATGGAGGCATAATAGTGGTTGGATAGGAGCACGATTTGGAAATCTTCAAACAATTACAACCGGTGAGGTGGTGGCAGCGATCTATTTGGAGGAGAAGATGGACGGGAAAGGACGGTAAGGGGGTAGAGGCGGGAAAGGCGGAGAGGGGGAGGGGAAGGCGGGACTGGGAATCGGGGAGAGGATCGCGGGAGCGTGTCCATCGCTGAGGTGGACACGCCCCGGAGCCGGGAAGCCATGGGGTGCCGGGGAGTGGGGGTGTGTGGGTAGTGTTGGGGCATCATATGGTGAGGTTAGGTTTGACTATATATATAATATATAAATTATAATTTATTACTTGCTATGCCAGAGCATGGCGGTTGGAATAAAAAAAACGATGACATCGGTTTTTTTCAAGGCACAAGATGTCGAGAGGGGCAGTTGGAATGTTTCTGAGGTATGGGCTTGATCTCTAGGGTACTCCTTTATAACTTGAGTATAAATTCATATATATATCTAATTATACTACTCTATTCTCCTCAATCTAATCTACATAGTGTTTGCTCAAGCTTCAACCGGTTTGATAGGCCAAAGGAGCGATGGTCACAGAGGCATATATGCAGGGGTGTACAGGGCTCGAAATCAAATGTCTCTACGGACCCATTAAATGTAAAAACACTATCGCTCGACGGTTTGGGCGATGATGGGGGATATTCGAATGAACTATTAGTCTATCAGGGTTTTGAAATAGTTGGCTGATAATGGATTGCTGGGGGTGGTGAACTGGGAAGAGGAGGAGGAGCACGAAAAGTGTGAATCTTCGGGTCTGGTTTAAGGAGAGTGGGATAAAACGGCATCATTCTCAACCACACGAACAGAAAGGGCGCCCTGGATAACCTATGCGTGTCCTTTGACGCAATCAAACGCCATGAAAGAGCGTCAGTAATCACGCTACTATCGGAGGGACCTCTCAGGGAGGCCGCATACGCGGGGAGGACATGACGTATTAGGGGTTACCTACGAGCGGGCGACCCAGCAAAAAAAGGGCAGGGCTCCAGGGGGACAATACAATAGGGGGCGCCTAAGCGAGGTGCAATAAGAGGGAGATATGATTACGCGGGGAAGACATAGGGTGCTGAAATTATACCGAAGGGGAAAGTAGCATGAGAGGAGACATAGCAGTACTCACAGCCGTTGGGCAGCACAATCAGCACCCGGGCGACTAGCGGCGAGCAGAGAAAAGGGGGGCAATCGTACCACGATACAGGGGACAGACTCACGGGTGGCCATTCTATGCACTCACTCGAGGAGAGACGCTGACCCTCCAATCCATAAATCCCCACGGGGGCTGCGCAGGCGTGCACACAAGAACATCATACGGGGGGCACTAAAGATAATTGACTCTGGGCAAGTAAAACGTGGGTGAACATACGCGGGGAATAAAGATCTAACAGGGGAAGTCAGCCCGGGTAGGGCATAAGGGTGGAGCACATCCATCGACCCCCGGGGGAAATCACGTGGGGTCCTCAGACAAGTATTCGGGGAACGACTCGTAAGTAAAGGGCCGCCCACACAAAGGGGGGGACGAATCACGGGGCCGAATATCACGAGGGGCTATCCATGGTGAATGACCAAATTCGGGGAATAAGGGTGGCAATCCCGGGGGCACGACTTCAGCGGGGCACTAAGCTTCGTGGACATAAGCGGGAAGGACATCCAGGCCGGGCACTAAACGGGGGCCGAACATCGGGGGCCCATGGGGCAAGACTAAGGGGGGCCCTCACAGGGGTACCTCAGTCGCGGGGCACACACTTGGGAATACAGACTAGAGGGAAGAAATACAGACGGAGGCTAATGGGGAGAACAGCCTAAAGGGGGACCTCCAAGAAGGCAGCAACCTTACCCGGCGCTAGCAGGCAGTAGGGATTATGGGGACACCCGCTCGGGGTCGATTTCGAGACCTTGAGCGAACGATGACAGGAGCTTGCTGATGCCGGAGGGTAACGAGTTTGGAGGACTGGCCTGTTTTACCCGGCTACCGCCAACACGGCGGCTAATAGAGGGTGGAAGCCAAACAGCTGGGCTCCCGTGCAGTCAGGGCGGGCCGACCAGGAGTGGAGCCAGGGACTGCCGTACTCTGTGCGGGGGTGTTATTGGCTCTGGTTACACTTCTAAACATTTTCTAGGCTTGTATTTGCTGTAAGTTTCTTATTTCTGGTCTGGGGGGGACGGCCACAGTCAGTGGGACGAGAAGGGCGGCAGCCAGGAGGGCGTGGGACGGCTTTTCGACCCTTCGGGGTGAGGCGGAGGGGGGGGGGGGTTCGAGGCGGGACAGGCGTATCGATAAGTATGGGCTCACTGCAGCTCGTCTCACACTCGCGCTGGGAGCCAGGTGTCTAAGTTTAAATCACATAGCCAGCTAGGATGGGGGAGTTTACGTATTCTGGCATGGTAGTGTACTGGGAGGAGACGACTGTACTTATGCTCCCTAGGCACGTCCAATGGGGTGCTATATACACTCAAACTTGGGCTGTGGTTCTCTAGGATGGTTGCACAGAACCAACACCCACTTCACACATACTCTCACAACACTATAAACATCTCCTTCTACACATCTACTGGGGCACGTTCTCTGATGTTGTTTGGCCATGTGGTTCTTGGGGTACGTATCAGGGTCCCACTGTGATCAACTAAACTGTTTGGAAGTGATGTTGATGTATTGACTGGGGACATCTTGCACATCGACGACCGGGGATTATTTGGTAGGGTATTGGAGTTATGGGCAGGTGGGAGGGGAGGAACGGTGACATGTGATTGGGGGATCGTGCGGCGGGTTTGGTCTCGTTGATCCGGTAACCCTTTATGGCTGTTGTCCATGGTGTCTGGGTCTGTTTGTTGTGTTGAACAGACTTGGGTGGCCTAGGATGTGTGTTCGTGGGTTACGTAGATTCCGAGTGCTGGCTCGGTTAGTAATAGCCTATGTATGTAGGGTCGGTATGTGTTGTCTGGTGGTATCTACGTTGGGTTAGGTTGTTTGATATATATTGGGTTTGTGGCGGGTTTGGTGTGTTTTTGGCTACGCCGGGTTTTTCTCTAACAGCACGTCCGTGCGGGTTGTAGGGGCTGTTAGTAGCCCTCTGTGCACACTGGCCCCACAAGGCTGGGGTCCTGTTCCTCGATAATGTGCGTCAGGCGAGGCGTGACTGTGGTTAAGGGGATTAGTGGGTCTGCCTCTGGCAGTCAAACAGACGGAGGGGGGCATATAAAGTATGGGGGGTATGATGGGTCTGTGGGCGGCTTGTGATTCCGGGGTGGTGAAGGGCGGTGTTGGTTTTTAGCTCTCGGGTTAATTAATGGGATTTGTGGGCCGTTTAGGTGGTGGGGTTGAGGGGCTTGCTGCATAAGAAGAAATGAGAAGAGAAATAAACGGAAAGAAATGGAAGCAGATAAGAAGGTTCCCAGATAGAAAGAAAAAACAATGAAGCAAGAGATAAGAATGAAACACCGAGAAGAATATGAAGTGATTAAGTAAGAAACTGAAGAAGAGACGAAAGTAAGATAACGATCAATATAAGAATAAAAGTAGAAGCACACCCAACAAAGATTAAGACGACAGCTAAGCTAGAAACCATGTCGAAGAGCACATGAGCAAGCATCTGAATACGAAGCACTTAAAAACGAAAAAAGATATAGACGTCAAACCGATAAGAAGAGAGCAAGCCGTAAATAATATAGAAGCTAATCAAATAGAATAAAGAAATGGCAAAATCACCCCCACTGGATAAGACAAAGATTAAGATAGTCAAGCTATGAAAGCAGTCTATAGCCACACAAAAAAAATCAAATAAGACTTTAGCTATAGAGACCTTAAGAAAGCTGATATTACAGAAGTAAATAAGAAGAAATGAGAAGTAAAAAATGAAGAAGAAATGTAGAAGAAGATTGTTAAAGAAGTAATAAATGTAGAAACGTTGATAAGACCGAGATAAGTAAGATGCTCATACTCCGTCAAGCCGCCCCCTTCCCCCCCCCCCCCCCCCCCCCCCCCCCCCACCCCCCCCCCCCCACACACCACCCCCCCCCCACCCCACACCACCCGCCCCCCACCCCTCCCCCCCCCCCCCCCCCCCCCCCCCCACACCCCCCCCACCCCCCCCCCCCCCTCTCACCCCCCCCTGTACCCCTTATCCAACCCCCCCCCCCCCACACCCCCCCCCCCCCCTCAACTCACCACCCTCCACCCCCAAAACCATAAGAGAAAGAAGAGAAAGCAGAACGTAAATAAGCAGAAACAAATAAGAAAGAAGTATCAACCAACCTGCGAAGTACGATAAAGACAGAACTACGAAGACCCACCACGCACTTACTGAACGCTACGCACAGCCGCCCGACCTAGAAGACCACACATTCAGCCTACACTGATCCAGGCAGAGCTCAGTTCACAAAGTACCCTATGCACTCCTCTCTCCTACTCCTCCTCTCCGCCCGCCCTACCTCCTCCTCACCTCCGCAACTCCTCTTTGGGGATTGCGGTGGCTCAGTTCACTGTATTTTGGCAGGATCTGTATCTGTCGTCTGTTGCTGAGCATCTTCAGTGTATTTCCGGACCACTCGACTGTGCAAACTTGCCGCTGCAGTTCTGATGTGGGGTTGGGCCCATGGGGAGGCTTGTCAGAGTGTGTTTATGGGGGGTGCACTCGGCAAGAATTTTTGATTTTGTGTGAGATGAAGTGGGCAGGCAGCGGAGCAGGGGATGTATATGGGTTCCAAGGGGGGCGGGAGGGGTGTGGGTCGGTGTTTTGGGGACTATGGTCAATACTACGAATGCGGTGGGAGGTGGCGGGCGGGTGCTCGGGTTGGCCGCGGGGGGGGGGGACTGGGAGGGGTCCCTGTAGGGGGGGTGGGGCATGTTACGCGGGGGATTGATTTAGGGGAGGGGAATGTGTGTATCTGACTGATAATTTCAATTTATAATATTTTATCAACTCCTCTCACTCCCCAAACATAAACCCCCAAATAACCAAATACTCCAACCAAACATAAAACAACCAAACCCCCCCCCCCCCCCATCCCCCAAACCTCCCTCCCCACCTACCCAACCCCTCAACAACCCACACAAACCAACAAACCCAAACACCATAAAAACCCCACAACCACTAATAACCTTCACCCACATCACACACCCCCCCCCCACAAACCCCACAATAACAACCACAAAAAAAACCTATCTCAATACACCCCCCCCCACCCACCCCTCCCCCTACACCACACCCCTAACCCCACTCCACCTCTCACCCCTCCACCCACCCCACCACAATAACTCCTCCCCCTATTGGACCACTAATCTCCCCCCCATAAATCATTAATATTCCCCTAAATCAACAAGCAAACCTCTCACACTTCTCACACCTAATCACTCATTCCCCCCCCCCCTCCTCCCCCACCCCCATACTCGCCCTATCCGCTCCCCCCCTCCCTTATCCTCTTCATTCTTATACCATTATACTCACATATTTTAGTGAGCTGACTCTACCCCCACCCTCACATCACATAAACCTACTACTCTTGTTTCAATTTAATTTAGACCATCAAAATCCACCCGACATACCTACACCCTAATTTTTCTCACCTACTTTCACCCTCTCCTTCAACTTAATAGATTAACAAAAGGTACATAGAATATTACCAGAGACAGCGCGCCTCTTTTCTAAGATCTAATATCTCTTATTAATTTAGAGATATACTTTTATAGATTTAAACGTAGTTTAATACTTTCAGACGCCCCCCCCCCCCCCCTTGCTGATCCTCTATACGAATAGAGACTTTATGAATAATATTCCTTACCCCCCTTTCACTTTCTCCTTCCCTTCCTTCCACTTTTATGTGTAGAGTATCGGGTGTCCTTCCTTCCTCGCTCCTAAATTCTATCCTTCTCACCTCACTTCATGTTGCTCGCCCCTTGTATCTTCCTCTCCTTCCTCCTCCCTCTCTCCACTGTCCTTCCATCCTTTGTTGGAGTCACTCATTGTTATTCTGTGCACCACCAACTACCAGGCTGCGTCTCGTGGACAAAATGGCTGCCACACTGTGCGTTAATGTATGTGTGTGTGTGTATGTGTGTCTGGTTCCACAAGTGTGTAGTTGGTTGTTTTTGTGTGTGTGGCTGCAAATGATGAGAGAGAGAGAGAGAGAGAGAGAGAGAGAGAGAGAGAGAAAGATAGAGTGTGTGTGTGAGTGTGTGTGTGTGTGTGTGTGTCTGTGTGTGTGTGTGTGTGTGTGTGTGTGTCTGTGTGTGTCTGTGTGTGTGTCTGTGTGTGTCTGTGTGTGGCATTGAGCGGCTGCAGCAGTTCCTCTTCTGTCGCTGGAGTCCATTAAGTCTCCACCTTCTGTTCCCGGCGTCTCTGTGTGTGAGGTTGTTGTGTTATTTTATCATTTTGTGAGTGTTCGTACAAATGCACTTCACCGGTGCACAGGTAGGAGGCCACTTGGATTGAAGGCTGCGTTTGTTTGCTGACGCATGTGTGCAAATGCACAAAGACAGGTAGCGTGTGTGTGTGTCTGTGTGTGTGTGTGTGTGTGTGTGTGTGTGTGTGTCTGTCTGTGTGTGTGTGTGTGGTCCCTCCTGTGCACTGAGATGTGTTCTATGAACTGACAAGTAGGTTTCATGCAGACTTCGGTGCCTCTGTTCCTTTTGAAATCACTTTCTGCACAAACAACCGGTTTTCTCTCCCCTCACATGGTTGTGATGTCAGCCGAGATTCAAGGAAGTGATGAGTCATGTTTCCTGCTCTTTTCAATAATAACATATTTACTGAATCAACTAATAAAGTGTCTGTTTGGTAAATTAGTGTACGAAACAAGAGAGATCATCTTCACCCATCTACTGGTTCAATGGAAAGATGTAAACCCAGTTACTGGAAATAGAATGAAATCCAGATCAGGTCCCTCTGCAGAGGATGAGTGTGATGATGTCAGTGGGAGAGATAAGAAATCCATCCTGTTAACCTGGGGTCTGTGGAGAGGCTCTCATATGAGGCTGAGCTGAAATCCACTTTCAAAACATACTGTATAACAATCCTTCATGAAATGACTATAATCAACTGGACCCGTGTTATTTATTCTGATGACTTGTCTACTTCTGTCATTCAAAAGGTTTTCAACAATGTTCCAACCAGAGAAATCACTAATTAAATAAATGAGTTAGTATGTGGAGGATCTGCTTTAAATGAATTTGAATTTGATTCCTCGTGTGTCTGTCGCTCTCAGTTCTCACAACATCCTCCAACCACCTTTGAATGCTCTGGTGTTGTGTTGCTGTCGTTGTTGTAATGATTGACAGAGAGAATGAAACTCAATTCCAATCATCACATATTCATTGGTTTGGTCTGAGTTGTCAGCAGTTGACAGGAAGTCGAGAGCCTGCGAGGTCACATCTGACCTTTGAACTCCAGCGAACACACGGTGACGGTGAGACCGGCCGGTCCCGTGATGGGAGCCTGGAACATTAATGCTTCCCGACTCTGTGTCAGAAACCTGTGTCAGCAGTTTTAGTTACAGGCCCTGGATTTATGCCTCCTCGGTGCAGCTCTGCATGAGCCCATTAGTTTCTTATTTGCAGTTCTGTTTTCCTGAAGTCTCTGAGAAAAGCAAACGAGCTCCATCAACAAGGCCGCTGTTCAAGCGTGAATCCATTTCATCTTCCACAGCCGCCGCCTCACTTTACCTCATTATGCGTCACATCAGGATTTATAAAGCGAGTGTGTGACCCGAGGTCCTGTGTGTGTGTGTGTGTGCACTGCTTCATCAGCAGGTCCAGACCTCCTTCTCCTGAGCAGCAGGTCAGAGGAGATGTGTGAGACCTCCGAGGCCTCGACTGCCTGCAGATAGGAGCTGCTGCTGAATGAGCACGTGTGGAGACTCCTCAGTAAACTACTTTCAGTTATACAATTGAACAGGCATCATTATTTGTTTGGATCTGCAGGTCCACACTTTGTAGATTTCAGTTCCCTGAATGTTCCGGATTCTGTTTCATCAAGATCCATAACTTGAAATATGGAGGTAAACTCGTCACCTCCTCACAGACCCTCCAGCTGCTTTCTGCCTTCACTCAGTTTAATAACATGATTCATTGAGTCCCAATGAGGTGACGACACACACACGCACACACACACTCAGTCCTCCGCGTGCATGTGTGTGTTTGTTTGTGTGTGTCCATGTGCAGCTTCTTCATTAAGTAATAACATAACTAATATAAATCACATAGTGCGACCTCCTCTCACTCCTCAGCAGGTCGTCACAGAGACACTGAGACAGATTCTCTGGTCCCACTTCACAGTCTAATTCAGAGAAAGACCTCTAAAGGGCTCCACGGCCCTGAGGACACGTTGTGGTAAATTAGGCTCCAGTGGGATTGGAACCACCAACCCCTGCAGCAGCTCCGGTGGCGTCCTCCACCTGGAGGTGTGGGAGGAAGTGACTGAGCAGCAGTGATGGGGCCAGTGAACCATCTGAAACCAGCTACAGTGCTTCAGACCATGTCAGTGTGTGTGTGTCTTTGTGTGTGTGTGTGTGTAGTTGTGTCAGTGATTGTGTGTGTTTAGTTGTTGTAGGCCAGTGGATTGGAAGATGGATTATTGATCCTGAACTCCGGAGAGAAAGCTCCAAACCAAAAGCTCCATGTTGATTCACCCTGGAAACACACACAAACACGCACACACACACTCACACACACAAAGACACACATACACACACACACACACACTCAAACACACAGTTGTGTCTCCATGACCTGTCGTAACAATAACATTTAATTATTTACATTATGTTGACTTGTCCTCACAGGGATAATAAGTCCTTATTATTGGACTGTGTAAACAGATTCAGTTCCTTTATTCATAAGTACTGTGTAGACCACACACACACACACATACACACAAACACACTCACACACAAACACACACACACACCCAATGACAATAACAATGTTTCCATCTCATATTCATCTTCATCAGCAGAAATGAGACTCACTTTCGACTCCAGAAATGATTAAAAACAGACGGTCAGTTTGGTCTCTGCAGCCCACAAAGACTCCCGGAGGATTCGTGCACGTGCAGCTCAATGAGTTGTTTCAATTGAACATATTGATGAAGAACTCAACACAACCACAAATGAGCAGAGCAGGATCCCCTGAGTGGGAGTTCCTCTCAGCAGCATAGACACACAATGCTGAAACCTGACATTATAAACTTTATGATACTCGTCAACAACACACTGCCGCCACACACAACAGGAGACACACAACAAGAGACACTCAACAGGAGACACACAACAGGACACACACAACAGGACACACAGGCAATTTACTGTGGGGACGATTAATCAGGAGTTGACCTTGGAGTCGCTGGCAAAGTGAGCAACAGTAACACAACATTAAACATCTGATTACTTCAGCAGTAACTCAGGGCGACAGTGTGTTTCATCTGGGCTAAAGTGAGCTGCTCTTTAAATTACACTAATGTGACATCTCATGTGCGATGGCCTTATGGAGCCAGACAAGGAGGAAACTAGCTCCAAGAAGACACACAACCACACACAGACACACACACACACACACACAAACACACGAGGACCATTATTTGAACAGTTGTAACTTGTGTTATCTTGTCTTTCTAAGTTGAAATACGTACGGCTCCTCTTTCCTTTTGTACGGAAGAGGATTAGGGCCACTGTGGAAAAAACAAGTGAGTGACTTGTTTTTCTTTTCTTTGTCTTTAAATATGAACTTTTTTCCATTTTTCCTTCAGCTGTTTGAAACGTCTTCAACTCGCTGGCTGATCACTCAGTGAACATCTGATAATATGTATTTGATTCATGACACTTAAACAGGTTCTACTGTCGTTACACTGCTGACCTCAGCAGATCACAGTTACACATCTACCATCACTTGTTCCTGGAATACAAATGTAATCCTCAAATATTAATGGAGTGTGATATATACACACACACATACAAGGCCACAGTTCCCGAGGTCACCCACCAACCACTGACACATGTACACACAGACCAGCATGTGTTGACCAATGACTGGTCCACAGGAAGAGCATGTGACCCGTTTGTCTTTCTTTCCTTCTCCCTCTCCCTCTCTCTCTCTCTTCACCTCCCTCATTTACATACAGTCTGGATGCCTCACCCTCTCACCTTCAGGGCGGGGGGGCTGTCTTCAAGGCGGTGCGTGTCAGGCTCCACTAAGCGGCCTGTCACTGAGCAGCGCTCCCCTGTCACTGGGACTTACTGTGATGAATGAGAGTGTTAGTCCAGCTGAAAAGACCAGGGAGGGACACATAGGGATCAGAGAGAGAGAGAGAGAGAGAGAGAGAGAGAGAGAAACGATGCTGCAACAGAATCGATGGAGGGATGATAGAAACCCACACGTTCATAAATGTGGCCGAGCTCCACAAGGGGGAGCTGTGTGCAGACAACGGGCTTTTCTCTACATTCTTAATTAGCGAGGAAGCGATGGCCACAAATGCAAAGATCAAGATTGTGAAGGAATGAATACGAGGTTATGAACAGATACAAATGATCAGGATTAGAAACATGCACATGAAACAAGAGAGATTTTCATGAGTGGATTTTAGATTTGGAACTGGAGAACGAGTTCATCCCCTTGTTACGCAATCAGTCTGAGAATTAACAACTCTCTGTACACAAGAGGAGTTTCTGCTTCCAACCACAACAACACATCATCAAATGAAGAAGCATTCAGGACAAACATGTGACAAAGTGTCCAGGCTTCATTTCCACCGTCTGTGCTTCCTGTCATCATTTCCTGGATGAATCAGAAACGTGTGAGAAAGTCTTTGTTGTCGTGTTGTGCAGATCAAAGAATGTCAGGAGGTTTATTTCCTTTTCAACAGAAACGCACACATGAGACTTTTGTCACCGGAGAATTCAAATGTTTGCTGTGGTTTCATCAGCCGCTGAACAGACCAACAAGGTGGAGCTCAGATCACGTTGATTCACTGGGGAACAAACTGGATATTTATATATATATATATATTTAATAGTTTCATTAATATACGAACAAACATGACACTTTGGTTCAGAGTTTAAATTCAGGAGTTTTTGAGCACAGCAGACTTGACTGGTTCCTTTTAACACTGAACCGTGGACGTCCTGCTTTCAAACACACTCGCACACAATGAGACACACACACAAGGACTCACACACACAGTTACAATTAGCATCAGTGCCGTCTTACCAACATCACGAAACGCGACTCGATGAAAACAGCTCAATCACACAATGGATGGAATTAGCACTAAAACGGAGAAATGGTAATTAAAAGCTGAAATGAAAACAGACAATGGAGAAGATGAAGTTAATGAGTCCCCCCCCCCTCGCTCAGGACTCAGCGCCCACACGAGCAACACAAGGACGAACCCTGACACACTCAAGGACTTCACATGCAGGCGAGCGCACACACACACACACACACGTTTCATCCTGAGGTATTTGTACTCTTTGTGTTTGGACAGCTCGGCTCCGTCACGAGTCACAAACGTCATCAATCCGACTTCTCGGGACATTTCCCAGTTTCCTCTCATTGGCTCACAAGCGCTCGGCAGGAAAAGTTCCTCCAACGTCTGCAGCCGATCAGTCGGACGTTTGCTTTGTGGCTTTCAGGAGATTTCAGCTCGCGTCTGAAAGGACTGTCGGGGTTCAGAGGAGGGATTCACTCGCTGGGAGGGGAAACACTATCAAACAGAATGTCTCTCTTTGTGAAAAACACTCATCCTCTAAAACCATCAGTCGTCCTGCTGTGGACAGGAAGTGACATCATTCTGCTGCTTGATTTCTGTTCATGCTGTTGTTTTCTACGAATGCTTTTATTTTGTGAATGTGATCGAATGACACACACACACACACACACACAGACACACACACTTCTCACAGTAATAAACCTACTTCACAGAGAGCTAATTATAGAAGCTTTTAATTGCTTTCTGACAATCTCTCTGTTTCTGCTCCACAGCTGCAACAATGAGGCAGAAATGTGCAGCGTGTGTGTTTGTTTGTTTGTGTGTTTGTGTCACAATTACACCTCCTTTTCCTTCCCTTCATTTCCACCTCTCTTTCCCCCTTCTCATTCCTTTCTCTCTTCCTTTGGCCTCCTGCTACGACTCGCCCGTTTCCCTGCCCTCCTTTCTTTCAGCTTTGATCAACTTCCCTCTGTCTCACTATTCCCTCTTTAAGTGTAACTGATATCTTTCCCTTCCCTTCCCTGTCCTCCTTTCTCTTTCCATCTCTCTTTTCATCTATTTCTATCAGTCTCTCTCTCTCTCTCTCTCGCTCTGGGGACGGCAGGAAGACGCAGAGACATCTGGGCTGCTGGTAACCAGATGTGCGTCTTTGAATCAAAGGAGCAAAAAGCAGCGATTTGTCAACTCTGCTCCTGAAAGAGAGAAATGTTGAACCCAAGCACGTGATCAGATCGTCTGAGTCAAATCCGTTCAACTTGAAAAGCAACAGGAAAATATCTTTGTTTCTCACATCTGAATATTTGAATGATTTTCTTTTTTCTCCACGTCAAGAAATAAATAATGACATTATATCGTTAGCTTCTTAGCTGTGGCTGCATCTTTAGCCCATTAGCTCGCTCACACTGTGAAGGGTCAGATGGTGAGGAGGAGGATCCACCTGATGGGTCCTTGATGCTCAGGAATCGAACAACGGACTTCCTGTGCCGCTGTGACGTGACCACTCCTCAATCCCGTGGTCATCATCAGTTTGTCTTGTTGTCATGGAAACATAGATGTTCAATCGAGATGATGTTTTATTAACAGAGCAACACAAATCCTTGTCATACAAAATAGAGTTTATTCCCCAATGGATTCGATTACTGCTGCTGGACCGATCGGTTGGGCACCGCACCAATTGGATTTCACCACCCCACACACACACTCCCAAAACCACACTGCACTGAAGCACTGTAACATGAAAGGATTTTAATTAGAAAGCTTTTAGTCTGAAGAGGACAGGCTTGGGACCAAATTAAAATTAATTAGTTTTGAAGAAATTGCCCAGTAGTCTAGAAAATGGTTGTGTTTTATTTATGTCTCTGGTCGGCTGTTTGTGATCCAGAGTCGGTTGACCTCTGTGATGCTGCTACATTAAACTGCTAAGTGGTCTGGAAACATGGCTGCTCTTCAACAAGCTGTGATTTAAACCCAAACGCACTCGCACACTGTGTGACACTGACATCACTGCTCCTCTAACGCAGAAACACAGACGACTGCCAACGGGTGATAAATCATGAAGGACCAGAAACTGTGTTGTGACACATTTACCACAAACTGAGATAAAGAACATGACTAACATACAGAATACCTGCTTTGTACACAGGGCATTTAATATGGGCCTATTATCACATTAGAGAGAGAGCGAGAGAGCGAGAGAGAGAGAGAGAGAGAGAGAGAGAGAGAGAGAGAGAGAGAGAGGAGAGAGAGGAGAGAGAGAGAGAGAGAGAGAGAGAGAGAGAGAGAGAGAGAGAGAGAGAGAGAGAGAGAGAGAGAGAGAGAGAGAGAGAGAGCAAGCGAGAGAGATAGAGAGCGAGAGAGAGAGAGAGCAAGAGGGAGAGAGGGAGAGAGAGAGGGAGGGCGAGAGAGAGCAAGGGAGCAAGAGAGAGAGCAAGCGAGCGACATAGAGAGCGAGAGAGAGAGAGAGAGCAAGAGGGAGAGAGGGAGAGCGAGAGAGAGATAGAGCGAGAGAGTGAGAGCGAGAGAGAGAGAGAGCGAGGGAGCGAGAGAGTGAGAGCGAGAGAGAGAGAGAGAGCGAGGGAGCGAGAGAGAGAGAGAGAGAGAGGGAGAGGAGAGAGAGGAGAGAGAGGAGACAGATCGAGAGAGCGAGAGAGCGAGAGAGTGAGAGCGAGAGAGAGAGAGAGAGCGAGGGAGCTTATGCAGAGAAATGGCAGAAACAGCGAGAGGGAGGGGCTGAGCTTCAACAGGACGACACTGACACACAGAGGGAGGAGTACACACACACACACACACACACACATTGTACTCACATATTAAAAAAACTGGGTTTGACAATAATTACAAAGCTGACGGAACAAACTGCGACACGTCTGAGGCATTTTTAAATGTCAGTGCAGCTGTGGGCTTGATTGACAGGCCCCCTGACGTGGCATTTTCACTTTACGACATTATTCAGCACGAAAGTGACTCGAGCTTCTTCTTCTAACTCCACAACACAGGGGATTCGTTACAGAGCAGGAGCGTCTGACTCTGCGTCTTCAGGGTTAGAGGCGCTCGTAGCACAGCCACCTTGAATGGTTTAGCAACACTAATGAAGCCGGCTGCTGGAGGAGCGAAGCAGTGACCTCACACCCAGTGTCTCAGAATCTATCAGGGACGTCTCAGAACATCTGAAGAATAACGTTTTAAACAGGAATCCAGGTGCAGCGGCTACGAGATGAATCGCAAGCACAAAACATTTGAAGGGAAAACAGAAGAAAAGGCAAAAGGTGTGAAGGATCTACACAAACCATAAACCAGATGATCACAATAGAAAGTGAATGAGAGTTTACCTGAAGAATAAATTAATGAGGCATTCTTCACTCTTTCCTGATTAATTCATTGGATTCCATTTATTTATCTTTATATTTTATGTTTTACATTTTCTACATTTTATACCTTTCCTACATGTGTCACCTACATGTGAGAAATGAGATTCCTCTATCAGTTAACCGCCTCCTCCACCCTCCTTAGAAAAACTGCTATTACACACATAATACATTATCTTAATGGTCAGTGGGTATGTGCACTTTATATTAAATACTGGCAGAGAGTGTGTGTATATGTGTGTGTGTGTGTGTGTGTGTGTGTGTGCGTGTGTGTATGTGTGTGTGTACGTGTGTGCGTGGACTCATTTAGTAATCTGTATTCTTCTCCGTCTCCCTCCTTATGCTGCAGATGAGAATGTAGTGTCCAGCTAAAAGCACTTAGTGGAATTGGATGTTTTAGATCACACACACACACACACACACACACACACACACACACACACACACACACACACACACACACACACACTCACACGCACACACACAATCACGTCTCCATGACTTCAAAGGACATTATGTTGACTTAATTCATTTGTGGGAGACTAACTTTACCCTTAACTCCCCGAACCATTAGCCTTACCTCATCCCACACACACACACACACACACACACACACACACACACACACACACACACACCACACACACACACACACACACACACACACACACACACACACACATGTCTTTGTGCTCCCCTACTGTATCCAGCTGTGTGGGTCTGTATCCAGCTGTGTGGGTCTGTATCCAGCTGCGTGGGTCTGTATCTAGCTGTGTGGGTCTGTATCCAGCTGTGTGGGTCTGTATCCAGCTGTGTGGGTCTGTATCCAGCTGTGTGGGTCTGTATCCAGCTGCGTGGGTCTGTATCCAGCTGTGTGGGTCTGTATCCACCTAACCCTAACCTGAGTTGTATCTGTGGTGAGAGGTTAGTGGGAACCAGCTGGTAGAGCCGGTGAACTGGGTGAGGACCTCCCCAGCACCAGTGTGTTTACCAGGTGACGGTTTGTCTTCATTCAACAACAGCATGAACTCCTCTCATTCCCCAGAGACAGAAACTGAGCTGTATTAATAATAACTTTACCAAAGGAAGGAGCTGAGACGAAAGAAGGGACATTCAATAGTTCATGTTCATTTGCAGTTTAATTATAAAAACATGACATCAGGCTAAATGCCAGATGCTTGTGATACAGAATTGAATTCAACAGATAAGGACCAGGACAAAGACTTCATAGCTCTGCTGAGGCCCAACTGTCTCCTTGAGGAACCACATTCAAATTCACCACAGCCACAAATTACACTCACTCAAACATGCCAGATTTCTGTCAGCAACGTCCGTGGATTATTCTCAGAGAAATAAAGGAAAATACTGAAGAAATGTTAATTAAAGTGAATACAATTCTTGAATCAGCATTTCAATTGGTTGAGTATAGTTTTACATAATCCTGTGAAGTAACAAACAAACACTGATAACAACATAATCTCCTGATGGAAGTAATAATATCAAAGTTTAAGACGTCTCCTGCGTTCTAATTAAATCGGTGTAATTCCCCTGTGGTCAGGGAGACATGATGGTTCACCAGTGAAGTGACTGGACTTCTCTTACACAACATGGATCAATGGGAAATGAGAAGTTTCTAAGTGTCAGTCAATAGTTGACACATGGCTGCATGTTGCTGGCTCAGGCTCTTCATAGAATCCATTCACCATCATGATCATTATCAACATGGCTGCAGGCAGGAATCAATACACCGAAGGCTGCAGCGGTAACAAGAGGATAAATGATGTGAGTGTTTTCCTGACATTGCACCGGCCTCACAGCCGCAAGCGTCTGTTTCCACAAACCTGCATCTCCCGCTGTAGCTCGCTGTAACTCACCCTAACTCGCTGTAACTCACTGTAACTCGCTGTAACTCACTGTAACTCACCCTAACTCGCTGTAACTCACTGTAACTCGCTGTAACTCACTGTAACTCGCTGTTACTTCCTGTAACTCGCTGTAGCTCGCTGTAACTACTGTAACTCCCTGTAACTCACTGTAACTCACTGTAACTCGCTGTAACTCACTGTAACTCGCTGTAACTCACTGTAACTCACCCTAACTCGCTGTAACTCACTGTAACTCGCTGTAACTCGCTGTAACTCGCTGTAACTCGCTGTAACTCGCTGTAACTCACTGTAACTCGCTGTAACTCACTGTAACTCACTGTAACTCACTGTAACTCACTGTAACTCGCTGTAACTCACCCTAACTCGCCGTAACTCACTGTAACTCGCTGTAACTCACTGTAACTCGCTGTAACTCGCTGTAACTCGCTGTAACTACTGTAACTCACTGTAACTCACTGTAACTCGCTGTAACTCACTGTAACTCGCTGTAACTCACTGTAACTCACCCTAACTCGCTGTAACTCACCCTAACTCGCTGTAACTCACTGTAACTCGCTGTAACTCGCTGTAACTCGCTGTAACTCGCTGTAACTCGCTGTAACTACTGTAACTCACTGTAACTCGCTGTAACTCGCTGTAACTCACTGTAGCTCGCTGTAACTACTGTAACTCCCTGTAACTCACTGTAACTCACTGTAACTCGCTGTAACTCACTGTAACTCGCTGTAACTCACTGTAACTCACCCTAACTCGCCGTAACTCACTGTAACTCGCTGTAACTCGCTGTAACTCGCTGTAACTCGCTGTAACTCGCTGTAACTCACTGTAACTCGCTGTAACTCACTGTAACTCACTGTAACTCGCTGTAACTCACTGTAACTCGCTGTAACTCACTGTAACTCGCTGTAACTCACTGTAACTCACTGTAACTCGCTGTAACTCACTGTAACTCGCTGTAACTCACTGTAACTCGCTGTAACTCACTGTAACTCACTGTTACTCACTGTAACTCACCCTAACTCGCTGTAACTCGCTGTTACTTCCTGTAACTCGCTGTAACTCACTGTAACTCACCCTAACTCGCTGTAACTCGCTGTAACTCACTGTAACTCACTGTAACTCACTGTAACTCACCCTAACTCGCTGTAACTCACTGTAACTCGCTGTAACTCACTGTAACTCGCTGTAACTCACTGTAACTCACCCTAACTCGCTGTAGCTCGCTGTAACTCGCTGTAACTCGCTGTAACTCGCTGTAGCTCACTGTAACTCGCTGTAACTCACTGTAACTCACTGTAACTCGCTGTAACTCGCTGTAACTCACTGTAACTCGCTGTAACTCGCTGTAGCTCCCCGTTACTCACAATGATTTATACAAAGAAAGGTTGAATCACCTGGTGAATGAGGAGAGTTCAGTTTCATCTCCAGGAACAGATCAGGGTCCTTGTAAAGTAGTAACTTTAGTTTCTCCGAATGAAACTTTGGGATTTTGGCTCTGAGAAAGTGTGTGTCTGTGTGTGTGTGTGTGTGTGTCTGTGTGTGTGTGTGTGTGTGTGTGTTCCTCGTTTGGAGAAGTAGCCTCGGCTCTGCCAAGTCTTAAAAGCCTCCTGAGCCGCGGCCTCACTGAGTCTTAGGGTTAAGGGTGCCACATTTCATTCTACTTTGTTAAGTGTGAGGTTTTACCAAAGTTTCTCACTGGTGAGTCACTTTCTGTTTGTTGGCTTTAACTTTGGCATTAAATTAACAGTTGAGTAACTTTTGTGGCCAGTTGTGTTTAGAGCTGTTAAACAATGTGGAGGAATTTCACTTCCTGTCTTTTACTCGACAGTTTCATTGGATTCTTAAAAACTAAAACGTGTAAGTGATGCAGTTATATTCAAGGCAAATGCAAAAGCTGCAAAGACAAACATGAATTCATCTCAATACACTTCTTTACAATGTGAGCTCTTTTGTTACGATTTCTCTCTCCAATACGGGGTCGTAAACGAGAAAGTAGCATTGAGACAAATAACTTTTAATTTGTATACATCAACACAGACTGAAAAGCGTCATGATAAATATCCACAGTCATTTGACCAGAGAATGTTCATTCCACGTTTTCCAGCGGATGTTAATCGCTGTTAGTTGGTTTGAAAAGAGGCTCAAGATAAATCGGTTATAACTTAAAGCCAAATACTGGGAGACACTATCTCATAAAGATGTTAAGATTTACTCGTTGCAGATGTAACTGCAAGATAAGAAATAAAAAATACATAAAAGAAATGTAGAAGACGCAGCCAGGTGATACATCTTCTGATCCAGGAGCTGTTGATAATATAAAACTAATAACCTGTCATAACACGATGATAAACATTATGTCTGAGGTTCCACTCAGAGGATTATTATGCAGAATGATCTGCGTGATCCACTTTCCTCTTGGTTTCCTATCATCCACTGACACCTGAAAACACGGTTTGCAGGTGGTGAACTTGAAAAACGTGAATTATTAGTTTTATGAGACTATGTGAGACGCAGCGATTTGCCTCAGTTAACCTCATTACCCCACAGCCCACACACAGAGGAGGGTACAGGGAGCACATGGACAGATGGAGGAATCAGATCAGGCAGACGGATTTAACTACAAGGAGAGAATGAGAATCAGTTGAAATGAGGGTGAGAGCAATGGGCAGCGAGTGGAGAACACAAGGGTGTTAGCTCCAGTCCAGAGGTGAGTCAGAGCCGTGCGCATGTCAACGAGGTCTCTTCTGGAGAATAAATTAAAAATAACAGTTAAGATGGAGAAACGCAGGTAGAAGAACATTTGAAGTATATCTTAAAATTGGTGAATCATTAAACCTCATGGTGAAAAAACCTGCTTTGTATTTTGTGCGTATGCAAAGTTGATCTGCTGGAAAGATGGAATACCATTAACTTTAATGGAGCGTCAAACAATAACAGCAGCAAGTCTCTAAATGTGTGTGTGTGTGTGTGTGTGTGTGTGTGTGTGTGTGGGGGGGGGGTGATACCATCGTGTTCTGTCTTTCAGAAGGAGAATTTAATTTCCTCAGCACAAGAGCAGGATCTGAAGGGGAGATAAAGAAATGTTGACAAGATGCATGAATAAGAAAAATGTTTACCGTTGACTGATGGGTTGGGAAAAGATTAATTTCCTTTTTGATGCTCCACCAGTTTGTTATGTGACCGATGACCAGTCCCACTGCAGCTCATTGGAAGAGGAGTCTCAGTTTCTTAATTTAGAATAAGAAACTGAGAGTCGGCTAAATCTTCAGCTCAGACTTTCCTCAGAAACAACTCGTTAGTTCCTTTTCCAAGATAAAAAAAAACGGAGATTTTGCTTACATATTTTAAAATGCTAATTATTTCTGCATTGTTA
Organism: Pseudopleuronectes americanus; assembly: GCA_038501795.1. NCBI lineage: Eukaryota > Metazoa > Chordata > Actinopteri > Pleuronectiformes > Pleuronectidae > Pseudopleuronectes > Pseudopleuronectes americanus. The sequence goes on along the minus strand of JBAMIH010000028.1, from coordinate 665,552 downwards.
GAAAGTGGACGTTATTAATTTGAGAGCAGTGGACGGAGCTTCATTCACCTCGACTCGCTCCAAGACGCTGTCGCAGCACAAACTCATCTCTAATCCAACACCGTGGGAAAATCATTACTCTGTGAATTTGAGTGTTGTGTGTTTCTATTTATTTCCACTGGAAATGTGTCTGACATGCTTATGCAGCTGTATTCATTTGTGTGTGTGTGTGTGTGTGTGTGTGTGTTTATACTCAAAACACTGAACTTACTGAATCTGCAGATCTTGTGACTGATGAACTCTTTCCCCTTTGCATCCTGGGTAATATGACCTGAACAGTAAATGGCCTCATCACACATCTATCAACCTGCCTGTCACGTGCACGGTTCGTCTGTTAGATGCTCTCCTGTGGGTTCAGGTTCTTCTGGGGGTCAATGGAGGAATAATGACCCTGTGGACCTGCTTGTAGCTCAGCAGGTTGAACAGGTGCCCTACTCTCCAGAAGGTCGTTGGTTTGATCTCCGTCTCCACCAGATACATTACCTCGGCCAACATTAAGGAATGAGTCCATTTATGAAAATGAAAAACCTTTTGCTCATTCTCCCCCTAATTCACTTTGCCTGTCCAGGAGTTTTTCTGGCACTGGTGTGAAGAATCTAATACAGATAAAGAAACTAAGAGAAGCTCAGCTCCATTTCCTGATCAGAAACAGAGCCATGAGATAGAGGAGTCTAGAAGTCCTCCGCTCTCTGAAGGCTGCACAATGTGCTGCTCTACGACGGCTGCACACCAGGGCTGTTGCCTGGAAACGCTGAGGGTTTCAAAGCCCTTGGTTAGAGTCTGTGACAGACAAGTCATTTCTTTGGCCAGAAATCATAAATCACAGATTTGCCTGGAGGGGTTTAAGAGTCGGTACATCACCAGGACACTCTGTGTCTTCAGACGGGGACGAGGACTCCTCGGTCTCTCCTCCGTCTCACACAGGACTCCTCGTTCTCTCCTCGGTCTCACACAGGACTCCTCTGTCTCACACAGGACTCCTCTGTCTCACACAGGACTCCTCGGTCTCTCCTCCGTCTCACACAGGACTCCTCGGCCTCCCAAAGGACTCCACTGTCTCTCCTCGGCCTCACAGAAGACTCCTCGGCCTCATAGAGGTCTCCTCGTCTCACAGTGGACTCCTCGGTCTCACACAGGACTCCTCGTTCTCTCTCCTCGGTCTCACACAGGACTCCTCGGTCTCACACAGGACTCCTCGTTCTCTCCTTGGTCTCACACAGGACTCCTCGGTCTCACACAGGACTCCTCGGTCTCACACAGGACTCCTCGTTCTCTCCTTGGTCTCACACAGGACTCCACTGTCTCTCCTCGGTCTCTCAGAGGACTCCTCGTTCTCCCAGCCCTTCAGCAGCTGGACCGTCGAGCTCGGATTAGAGCAGCTCTCTGTTCGGCCACATTGATGCTCATTTGCATGATGCTGAACTCAGCAAACACACACAGCGACGCAACATGGAGAAATGGTTGTGTACTTGTTCCTGTCAGGAAACTTGAGGGCAAACTAGACATGTTTGATTTGCAAATTAAATCACTGGAAAAACATGACTTGAAATATGAAAATACACAATGATAATGAATTGGCTGCTTCTGGCTGAATTGTGTGGGTGTTACTTTGAGACGTTGCCATGCATAAACATGTATTCATGGGAATATGAGTTTTTTGACTTTGCAGTAGTAGTCAAGGTTGCAAGTTTTTATTTTTTTACCCCCAGCATTCATCATTCTACCATATTTCCTCTCGCTCACCTTTCCACAAACAAACTGTCCCACATGCTGTGGCCTTGGCCTTGGGCACTACATGCCCCACCCACTGGGCCTGTTCAGCAGAGCAAAAACATACATTAAAAATGCTTTGTGTTAATAAATCAGCCTCTGCAGCCAGTGTGCTTTCATGTTTGTCGTGAATACACAGAGAAATAAATCTATTTTTCTTCTGCCTGTAACGATACAAAGGTTTCCGAAGCTTCCTCATAGAGATAAGAGTGAAATCATATCAGGAGAAGATCGGGGTGAAGGAAGCGTCGAGGAAGGAAAGGACAAAAGGACACAACAAAGACACAAATGAAATGCAGGGGGTAGAAATGTATATGAAAAGAAAATCCCCAGGATCAAGTTCAACATGGGGCATTTTGTTGTGTATCCAGATGTGAGCATCACAGAAACACAACCACAATCTTCTTCCAAATAAAAGAGCCGATGTCTTGTTAATATGAATATATCAATGAATGTGAACAGAGAGGTGTGATTCTGTAGAGGCGTGTGTTTGTGATCCAGTCAAATCTCTCTCCGGCTCAGCTTCACTCAGAGATCTGTGACATCACACAATCTAAATATACTTTATAATTATAGATAAATCCAGGAAGTAACAGATAAACTTGGATGTGCCGAAGAGTCACAACAAATCACTACAATACGACTGAGAGGAATTCAAACCGCTGCCAAGGCCGAACTATCTGAGTCATGATCATTTAAAAGGAACTCTAAGAAAATTGGATTGATCCCTACAATGCTCCAGTGAAGTGTAATGGCTTCTTCTCAGCCCCCCCCACTCCCTTTAAATCCCACCAGGCTGCACCAAAAAACACTCAAAGAGATCAGGTCCCTCAAAGTGGCCTCAAGATCCCTGAAATATTTCCTGTGAATCTCGCTTTGTTCAAGTTAGTAAAGAGAAAATCTTGGATCGGCTCCTGATCCGGATCCAGAGAGAACGTTTAATGCTTTTCTGACCCAAACTGCATCTGAGCACCCAGGTTCATGGTCCTGTGGTTTCTGTTAGACATCCTGCAAACACAGAAACACAGAAACACGCTGATTTGCTTTGTGCTGCACCTTTGTCAATTATTCAAGTATTAGTATATTTGAGTCTGGGTCCGTCTCTGTGTCTGTTGTGTAGCGCTGTGAAGGTGCGTTACTACTTCACTGTCACAGCCGTCATGTCCTGATGCTGCTGCTTTCACCGTCCTCCTCCACGACCTCCTGCGTCTGACAGCTTCACCACGAGCTTCCTCCCTCACACAGTATCACACCTCCTGTTTCCACACACGGGGATGTGGTGAATAAACGTGTCTGTTTGATCTGCAGCACATGAATATCACAGGTTGGAGGAAATCTTCTTTCCTGTGATTCTTTTTTAAATCTTTTTCATCAAACAGATTTTCAAATCTGATTTACAGCTGCTGCTGAGGAAGGACCCGATAACAAGAGGCCTGTGATCTGAGTTTCCAGTTGAAAGGAGTCGGGGGCCGGTGAGTCTCTAAAGTCGAGCTGACGATTGAACTTTGATAGAAGATAAGACGATGGAGTCTAAATGATCCTGAAGACAAATGGACACAGCGTTGGATCGTAGAGTCAATTCTGTGCTTGTGGAAGAGTTTCTCCTGTAGTGGCCTTCATTTGAATCAGGTGGACACGATGTGTGACTCAACATTACTTCTAGAGTTCCTCTCACTCATCTCCACGCTGGGAGGAAAGTGAGAAAAGGCTTACACTGGGATTATGTGACCTTTAACAGCTTCACGTGACCCAGAGACGACTGTGCTAACCTGACTTCTGCCCCAGGATTCAGGGACCAAAGGTTTCATTAATACTGTTGTAAAGTGTTTGAGGCCCCGACTGGCTTCAAGTCTAATTCTCGACCGACCCTGATCTCTGTCGGTACGAAACCCGACTCCTGTCCCATGAGCAAGGCTGAATGAAACACAGCAGATGGAGAAAACAATTTAAATCTCATAAACTTTACAAAAACACTCCCAGGAAAGGTTTAAGCTTTTCAGATCATATTCCAGCTCCTCCTCATGCCTCAGAGTGAAGAGCACACACCAGCATCACTGAATGAGTCCAGACTGCTCTTCATCCAACCAACAGTCCTCACCAAGAGAGAGAAGCACGAACATTCAGCTCACATCAAACTACTGATATTCAACACTCACAGGATGCATGCAGCCGTACACACAAATCACAGCATGTGTACATACTGCATAATGTGTTTTCTCTTTATGCAACGTGTGCACCGCTGCAAAAACACATTCTCATTGCTCACTTTGTGTTCGGCAGGAAAGACTGAGCGCACAAACGTGCATTCATTTTCACAGCTGACACTATCGATCCTCTCCTCATACATCACACGGAAACACACACACACACACACACACACACACACAACGCACATGAGCCCTTTCTTGAAGATATCTCCCCCCATCAGGACGCACACACACACACATCCACGCTCGGAAGCTGGTCCCTCTGGATTCACATGGTATTAGCATTGGCCCTGGTTTAGCATCGGGCTCTTCATCACAGGACACAGGCCCTTTCCAGACCTTTTCAGCCCTGAGCTACATTTCCCTGATATTATCCTCAGGGGCTCGATGTGGCTACGCTAATGGCCTCTGGTAAAATGACCAGAAAATGTCCGATAGCGGCCCTGAGAGAAAACAGCAGGAAGGAAAATGTCATCCACCGCGAGCCAGTGGACGAGCTGGTGACCTTCTGACCTCTGATGAAAACCACACTGTAGAAACTAAATGTCTCAGGATATGAAACGGTGCCGTGAGCGAGGAAGACCACAAAGAGGATTTCAGGCTGGAAAGAAACCGACCTTCAAGAGCTTCTGGTGATAAGAACCCAGGCAGGCGTCTTTGTGCTGTTAGCATGAAGCTGGGGTTTCTGCAGCAGCTTCACACACCTGATACCACATCTTCCTGTTAACCATCATAATCCACACACTAATTGTCAACACAAACACGTCCCTTGCTTCAGGACTGGTGGACAGAGGCGCTCTCGGCACAATGAGTTCACGATGTGTCACTGTAAAGGAGCCTGATTTCCTCCTGGGGCTGTAGCCACTGTGCAGGGTTAATGTCCCAGTTGGACCAGTTAACCCTGAGTCACTGGTCACTGCAGCACCATGTCGCCCTGTGGGGCCGGTCATGACGTTAATCAGATTAAATACCTTCTTGGATTTCTTAGTAAACATCATTAGACAAGCAAGTGATTTTTACCACTGCACATTAGATAAACTGGGGCTAGCTGGTTCCCCCTGCTCCCAGTCTGTATGCTAAGCTAACGTAACCAATGGCTATTCAACAGATGAAAAGTAATTTATGCTAACTTGCAATAATAAGTTTAAAATGTTTAAGTGAATAAAGTAATAATGTAATAAAGAAACATTGTTATTAACAGTCAGAAATTCATCAAAGTTTGAACGAGCTGAAATAAATTTGGTCCAAAACAATGAAACATATATGACTTAACTTGTTTTAATTGAACATTTATTTAGAATATATTATTTAGTGCTGTCTCCTTCCTCTCGTGCTCACAGATAATAACCGACAGACAGTCAGCCTTTGTTCCAGCAGGTGAAGCCGGCTCTCGGCTGCAGGACTTTAATCTCCGAGCTGAGCTGAACTCTGACCTGATGAATTATTGGTTTGAATGAATAAAGTTATTATTGTCTGTAGAGAACAACTGTGATGATTTCATGTTCCCACCGAGCCTCCAGGGGAAGTGACTGACGGGCTGAGGGCTCGTCTGTCTGTGTGTGTCTGTGTGTGTCTGTGTGTGTTTGTGTGTGTCTGTCTGTGTGTGTGCAGAAGCCTCCTGCTGCTGAATTAGTCCCATTTGTATTTTCTCAGGTCGCTCTGCCCGTGTTCTCTGAGACGTCCTCGTCTGTGGCCTTTGCTCCGTCTAATATTTGTTCCTAGATATTAAATTCCTCCAGGGGGAGAGTTTCATCAGGTGCTCGTGGCTCAGCGTCTGGAGGACGTGCTCCTGATGTTCTCCTGCTGCTGTTAGAGGTGAAGACTGAGAGCTGCAGCTCAGACTGAGGAGACGTTCACAACACAAACACATTCTACCTCCTGGTTTGTGTTTCCAGTGTATTTTTTATGTTTTATTACTTTAACTTAGTGTTTATTTCCCTTTCCCCTGTTTTTCTGCTTTAACTTGGTAGGTTCCAGTTCCAGTTCCAGTTAAACCAGTAGTGAGGTTACAAAGTCTCCAGGAAATGAATGTAAGTCAGTGTGATGACTTCTAAAGTTGTGTGTGTTTGTGTGTGTGTGTATGTGTTTGCGGTTAACCACTCCAACCAAATTGTTGTCTCTTGTTCCCACTGTGTACGTGACCGGGTATGAAAGCACTTGCACACATATAGTTTGACACAATGCTCACACAAATGGCAATCTGGGGCGTGTGTGTGTGTGTGTGTGTGTGAGTGAGTTGAAGTGCTGGAATTTATATGAAGTCACTAAACAATACAACATTGTGTTATTGTTATTCCGGTGTGTCCACAACACAAGAGTTCAGGAGAATGAACATACGACACATGCAGCTCACGAATGTAGTTTAAAATGTGATGTAGTAAACAAGTAATTAAATTAATAAATATGTTAATATGGTACCAAGAAGGTTAGAATGTGGGAATAGTGGAAATTGATTTCTTGGCCTTTTCCTGGAAATGAAGAAAGTCGTGTGAGATCCTGTGATTTTCAGTAAACACGTGTGAAGACGTGTCTTTGTCCACTGAAGGAAATCTAAACACTAATCATGTGACTGTTCAGGAAGAACACATAGAAACCTGCAGATCTCAGGTACCAGAGTCTTTAGAAAGGCAGAGAACCCAGTGGTGAGTTTGTCCTGATGCTACAACTTCCATTCCTCAAACCAGTGAAAACACAACAAGAGGAAATCTGAGCAGGCGATTGATTTTCCTCCGATCTGATAACAGAGGTCATGTGGTCCCAGGTGACCTCACTGGTGTCAAACAGACAATCTGAGTGGAAGTGTTGGGCTGGAAGTTAAAGAGAAGTGTCCAAGTGAACCATGTTTGAATGCAGGAAAGAATCTCTCAGTAGTACACAGAGAAAAAACTGGATCTCTGAATATCTTCACAAGTTTGTAAGCAGGCGTGTTGTGTTGTGTTGAGGTGACGAGTCGACAACGATCAGCAACTCGACCACATGTCATTAATCTGCAGATGGGTTTCATGAGCCGGCTTATTTCCCACAGGTCGTGGTCGTATTGACTGGATGTGATGTGACTGTCATCACAGTTTTAATGTGTGTATTTGTGAATGTGACGTCTCCAGTGAAGAATAACACTAAACTGTCCCAGCCTCGGCAGTGAGTCATTACTGAGTTCAACAGAGACGTCTCTACTCCTGGTGGTTCACAGTGGAACCGGTTCCGATCCAGTAGCTCAGGGTCAGTTAGAACCACCTGAGGGGGGTTTCATCATGCAGCTGCAGCAGGAACTCGACAACACGTGTGTGAAACAAGAGGAACGATTCAAAAAGAGTTAACACCACAGGAACTCACTCATTAGCATCATCTCTAGACCCAGATCCACAGAGCGGCTACTGGACCCGAGCTGGAAGGAACCAGTCCAGGTTCAGGTCTACATTCTGAGGAGATCTCCAGGTTCAGTGGACTCAGGTCCCGTCGGCTGTCCACTTCATACTTGACACTGCACACGCCTGCAGTCAGACATCAGGCTGTAAACTTTGGGTCTGAGCCACACTCTGGCCGGATCCTTCTCTTCCCTGCATGAGCCAGTGAGTCAGATCTTCAGTGTGTACAGTTTGAACGTGTGTTTCCCCCTCAGATGGTTGGAGACAGAGTTCCCTCTGGAGGAAGCCCTGCAGACCGGAGCCTGGCTGGGTCTCCTCCTCGTCTCTGCAGCTCTCCTCCCACATGCTGCCTCTGATGTCTCTGCAGCCCAGGATCTTCCAGTGAAGCCGGTTTGTCCCCGAGGCGTCTGCAGGCCACGACAGCCTCTCTGCCAGCCAACAGGCCCCGTCCCCCAGGGAGCCGCTCAGACAGACACACACTCAGAGAGAGACGACACCGCTGGGCTCGGGAACATGCATCCGGCTGACAACCCAGCAGCGTGACATGTTGAAGTGTCTCCACTGTGTTCACCACGATGCATGAAGCGCAGCACGGTAATTAAATCACAGCCACTTAGAGGCTCAGTGGACCAATAAAGAACCAGAGTCAATGAGCGACAGTGAGAACAGGACGGATCTGCTGTCTCCTGACGGGTTAGATAAATATATATTTTAAATGCGAGGAGCTTTCATCACTCGTTGTTATTCTCTCAGACACGGATCAGACGGATTCGAGCTGAGACCGAGTGAAGAGACGAATTCATGAGACACAGATCTGATACAACATTCACGTTTGGATTTGGTTTTTATTTTAGGAAACAGATTAATCAACATTCATCTAAATGTAAATCCACTTCCTTCCTGCTGAGATGAATATCAGAACACTAACATCACAATAAGACAAATTGATCCTGTGAAGCAATTCAACAACTTTATTCTGAAAAGTAAAACTAACAATAATCTGCTAATAAAGAAAGATAAAGTGATTAATTTGAATCATTAATTTATTTAATCTGTCGTCAGGTTTTCTTTTTGTCTCTGAACCTTCACTCAGAAGATGAGACGGGAGATTCAAATCCAAGCTGACGTAAAAATTAACAAACTAGTTTGTGCCACAATGCAGAATTTATTTAAAAGAAAAATAAGTTGTTTCAAAGAAAATGTTTCAACAGAATAAAAAACACAAGACGTTGATTTAACGGATGAATCCGACACTTTGAGGCTCCACAGGAACTTCTTCTGTCGTGTGTGTGTGTGTGTGTGTGTGTGTGTGTGTGTGTGTGTGTGTGTGTGTGTGTGTGTGTGTGTGTGTACTGTAAACACCTGAAGATTAGATCTCACCTACAATGCATCTCTGAGTGTGTGTGTGTCTGTGTGTGTGTGTGTGTGTGTGTGTGTTCTGACTCTATTTATATCACCTGACCACGTGGAGGCTGACATCAGTAAAACCAGATATCATCAAACTTATGAAAAACTACGAGTGTGTCTAAAAAGAGAAAGACTTTGTTTCAACAATGTTTTATCAATACTATAATAACCTTCACACACAGACACACACACAGACACACACTCTGACAAAGCTGCATTGATTTAGTGTAAAGCTGCTGTTTGCATATTGTCCAAGTTCAAACCTTCTGATCTGTAACTTTGAATTATGTGATTCTATAAATGTCCGTCCCTCTGGGGATGTTTGACCCTCACGCAGCAGTTAAAGTGTCATCACATCTTCAGCTCAGCATGATTCACTGAGGAGGAGTCGCTGGCTCCTTCACCTCAGATGGTTCCTTCACCTCAGCTGGTTCCTTCACCTCAGCTGGTTCCTTCACCTCAGATGGCTCCTTCACCTCAGATGGTTCCTTCACCTCAGATGGTTCCCTCACCTCAGATGGTTCATTCACCTCAGATGGTTCCTTCACCTCAGATGGTTCATTCACCTCAGATGGTTCATTCACCTCAGCTGGTTCCTTCACCTCAGATGGTTCATTCACCTCAGATGATTCCTCCTCTTCTCTTTGGGACATGATCTCCAGAAGGTCTCAGGAGTCACAGCAGCAGTGAGAGGAAATCTCCACTCAATTTAAATCCACTCAAGAGTTCAGAAGAACACAGGAACGTTTCCTTGTGCATGGTGGAGAACAAGCTCCTCTACTTTAAAGTGTTTAAGGAATCATTGAGTCAGAGCTTCAGACGATGAGACTCATGAGTTTGAATCCATCACGAACACTTTCTCCTGATCAACCTCGTTATATTGAGACTTAATAATCATGACTCAATCCTCTGTCTGGACCCATGTGACCAGTCAGATGTGCTGAAGGTGACCTTCAGATGTGTGAGTCTGTTACACAACTTGCTGTTGAGTAACACGTAAACAACCAGAAGGTGGTCGGCAGTTTCTAATCTGGTGTCTGACGCTGAGTCATCAAACAGATAAAGGGACAAAGGCTGAGACAATGCACAGGAATGGAAACACACACACGCACACACACACACACACACAGACAGACACACAACCTTACATGAGACAAGGACTAGAACCGCCTGACCTCGGTGTAATTATGAGGATGATCGTGTTCCTGTCGCTGTTTGAGTTTAATCTTCTAGATTTTGTGTTGAATCACTGGTTTGAAAACACGTGATTATCCAACATAATCCCTGATATTCAATTATAGAAAAAACATTTAGTAAAACATGTAGAACTCAGGATCTTTCCTTCCTTCGCTCTGACCTTGAACTGAAGGTCAAATTGCAATTCCAAATATCAGTTATTTCTCCCCGAATTGAATTGAATTAAATTGAATTGAATTGAATTGAATTGAATTGAATTGAATTTAATTGAGCATATAACAAAACCAGCATGCGGCATTAGATGTTCCGTCACTGCAGTTTATTGTTCTACGTGCCTTCCACTTGTCGGTTCCAGGAAGTAGCCGGTATCTTGTGACACGTCAAAGTGTCTGATGGAGAGAAGACCTCAGACTCCATTCCTGTGTTTCAACCTTCTGAGAGATGTAGAAATGTTTCAGCAGTTTTTAGGTTTTCTCCTCTTTAGTATTTACAGATTCTTGGTAATGATAAAGTTTTCTCCTCGTTTCTTTCCTTAGCTACTTCCTGTTCTCATCATTTGTCTCTGGTCTCTGAGTGTGAGCTCCTGATTGGTCCCTGTGCGTCATCACTGATAACGATCTGACGACCACAAGTGAAGAAGTGCAGAGACAGGGAGGAGCACTGGATACAACACATTTTGTGTAGTTTATATATAAACTTTTTTAAATGAAGGCAATAACAGAAAAACAGGAGGAGAAGAGAAGAGATTGATCTTTTCTCATTAGAGCAGAAACAGCTTTGGGCTTCAGACGTTTGTTTAATAAAGTCGCCGTCTCAACTGGTCTCATATCGGTTCTACTTCCATCACCCTTTTCTTTTTGGTTTGTTTTACTTTATTTCATCAATGTATTATCTGAATTATGTGAAAGAGCCACTGAGATGTTCGTCCCACCAGTGGAGCAGCGTTCAGGCCCTGGAGGCTCACTGGTGCTGTAATAACAGAAGGTCAGTTACTCTCCATCTCCAGATTCATTCAGCCGCTCCTGGGATCGACCCGGCTTCGTCTTCCTGTCGTGAGCTTCTGAAAAGGTTCCACAGACACTGGAGAAGCAGAAAGTAGATTCAGGAAAGATGAACGTACTTTAACAAACTGTTTTTAAATGTCTCTCCCTGCTCCGACCGTCTGCTGCTGATGGAGGACACCAGGAGACGAGTGAGGACAGTGAGCTTGAGACAGGGCTGTGCTTCTACATCTACTCAAACCAGAGCTCTTCTTCTGTGCACTTTTGCAAATACAGGAGCTAATCTGGTTTCCTCATGGTGATAAACACTAATGCAGATTAGGTCAGTGGAGGAAATGCATGTTTCTATCTGTCATAATACGCTCTCCCATTAGAGCTGGGTCTTAAAACAAACACTGGACCAGTGAGACCAGTGAGACCAGTGAGACCAGTGAGACCAGTAAGGTGCAACCAGCAGTGAATCAGAAGTTTCCCTAAACCATCAAGTGAATAATAACAATAATGAAACAAGTCGACTTCAGGTGACTGCAGCTCTGGGAACCTTCCATCAATTCTTCTTCCTCAATTACCAAGGAAGAGTTTCCACAATTGTGTTTCTTCTCCTCAACACACACATACACACAGACACACACATACACCTTTTCCTATACTAACATTTTAATTGGTCCTGAGCCACAGTGAGAGGGACTGACTTGACACTTAAGCTACTGACAATAGTGTATCCTGTTGAGTAGGGATGCACACACACACACACACACACACACACAACACACACACACACACACACACAACACATTCACACACACACACACACACCACAGGAGACTTCCTTCTGGAATTTCAATAATCCAAAGGCCTTCAAACACCTTTTTGAACAGATTGATTAAGTATTTATGCTAAGCTAAGCTAATCGTCTTCTTGCTCATGAGGGTGATATCTTTTAATCTTTTCTTTAAGAGCATCAACGCCTCAAACCTACATTTGAATATGACTTTAGCTCTGTTGGTTGAATCATCATGATTTGATCATGACTCTTTAGGCTTATTCCTTCTTTCTAAATTATTCTGTCTTTCTTTTGTCTCTCTCTCTCTCTCTCTCTCTCTCTCTTCCTTTCTTTGTCTGAATTCATTCTCTCTCATGACTCACGTCCTGCAACTCGCATTGTGCTGCGCTCAGCAAAATGTGTTTGAATGTGTGTGTGTGTGTGTGTGTGTGTGTGTGTGTGTGTAGTGTGTGTGTGTGTGGTGTGTGTGTGTGTGTGCTTCTCCAGTATGTGACTTTAATACTGATTTGTTGCCCCTGACAGCAGCAACATCTCAATCCTCGACACTCTGGATATAATAGGCAGAAGAATTGTCACTTAATCCGTCTGACTTTCTCAAACACACACAGGTGCACACACAGACACACATGCACACAAAGACACACAAGTGCACACACAGCCTGAATTGCCTGAAAGAGGAGCCAGGCTACATCACTCCATTATTTATTATAACAGTGGAGGTCACTGGAGGACACCACGGCTGCACTGAGCACTTTAGACTCCAACTGCAGCAAGTTCATGTAACAGTGTTCAGCACAGTGTCTGGTGCTGGAGGTGGAATATGATATCAAACTGAATCCACCTCACCTCACCCCTCATCCCCTCTCACCCCTCTCACCCCTCCTCCCCTCACACCCCTCTCACCCCTCTCACCCCTCTCAACCCCTCTCACCCCTCTCACCCCTCTCACCCCTCTCACCCCTCTCAACCCTCTCACCCCTCTCACCCCTCTCTCCCCTCACTCTCACCCTCTCACCCCTCTCACCCCTCTCACCCCTCTCACCCCTCTCACCCCTCTCACCCCTCTCACCCCTCTCACCCCTCTCACCCCTCTCACCCCTCTCAACCCTCTACCCCTCTCACCCCTCTCACCCCTCTCTACCCCTCTCACACCCTCTCACCCCTCTCACCCCCTCTCCCTTCTCACCCTCTCACCCCTCTCACCCCTCTCTCCCCCTCTCACACCTCTCACCCCTCTCACCCCTCTCACCCCTCTCACCCCTCTCACCCCTCTCAACCCTCTCACCCCCTTCACCCCTCTCACCCCTCTCTCCCCTCTCAACCCTCTCAACCCTCTCACCCCCTCTCACCCCTCTCACCCCTCTCACCCCCTCTCACCCCTCTCTCCCTTCTCTCCCCTCTCTCTCTTCTCTCCCTTCTCTCCGTTCTCTTCCTTCTCTCACTTCTCTCCCTTCTCTCACTTCTCCTCCTTCTCTCCCTCTTCTCTCCCTTCTCTTCCTTCTCTCACCCCTCTCACCCCTCTCACCCCTCTCTCACTTCTCCTCCTTCTCTCCCTCTTCTCTCCCTTCTCTCCCTTCTCTCACTTATCTTCCTTCTCTCACTTCTCCTCCTTCTCTCCCTCTTCTCTCCCTTCTCTCCCACCTCCAAGGACCTTCAGGGGCTTCAACATGTAACCTGAGAGCTTCTCTCCAGGGACGTGTTTGGTTTGTCTCTTCTGGGCTTCGGTACCAACATGAACTCTGTGGGAGAGGAGCCGTTCCCCATGTGGATATAAAGGGCTTCATTAATAAATATGTAAATATGAAGACATAACATTTAAATTAATTGAAATCTCTTCAAACCAAAGGGATTCTGTTGGTGACACACGACTGAAACACAGTGAAAGTAGCTTCAGGACAAAAAAGACACAACTCTTCCTTCTGGGAAGGAACAAAGGTGTGTGTTCATGTGTGTGTCACAGTTCCTTGTCCTGACATGTGGGTTTATTCTTGGACTGCTGGAAGGTACAAGAACCTGTGGGGAGGGCGGACACACACACACACACACACACACTCATATGCTGTCAAAATGACACAGACACACACTCGCACGCACATGGTTCAGTGCTGTGTCTTGTTGTGACAGAGCTGCCACAACGACCCTAAACCCAAGGTGACCTCTGATTAACACACACACAGACGCACACACTCACACATGCACACAACTTAGGTCTTCATCACACAATTGCAAATGAGTGAAACCCATTACAACAGGTCTAAACGGAGATTTATGTCGAGCAGAACTTATCACAGACGACTGGAAGATGAACAAATCGCTGGCAGGAGGGAGCTGGAAGGAAGCCATCTATTATTCATCCAGTTCCTCGCAGCCTCCAAACTGTCCTCCAACTTTTCCTTGACTTGTCTCAGTCCCTTTCTGTCCCTTTGTTTTATGTCTCCTGTATTCCTGTCCTCTGTTGGATTGACATGCAGAGATGGGATCTGAGGCAGAACGTCCAGAACGTACACAGCTGATAATATGTCCCTGATGTTCTTTCAGGTTGTCTGTCCGTCCGTCCAATTATTGTGAACACAATATCTCAAGAGCGATGTCAAAGGTCAAGGTTGCTGTGACCTTGCAATTGCCTGCATATTGCCTTGTGAAGCATATTTCAGTGTCAGCCACAGGGATCCTTTCAAACTTGGTGCAACCGTTCATTTAGACTCACAGATGAGGAGATAAGATCCAGGTGGCTAAAGGTCAAGACCCCTCACAGAACATGTTTTTGACCTTTTTAAACGTGAACTTTTCCTAATAAATGTATTTTTGAAGTCTCTGAAACCTTCTCCCGTCACACACAACCCCACACACATGTCATAGTGTCCTTTGGGTTACTTAGTATGATACAGTTGTCCCAGAGTTACGCAAGCAGCCCAGAACAATGTGCAGACATTGCATTTACTTAGTAATTTAATATCTGCTTAACAGAAACATAATTTCATACCCTGAAGAAAACCGTGTCCTGACTCTACTCCTGCTTTGGCTAAAGAAGTCTCAAACTCAGCGTCCTAATTCTTCAGGATACAATCAGGAGAAAATAATTAAAACCATGCATCACAACCCAAGTTCAGATCGACCCCCGGCAGGAGCGTCACATGGGGAGATGACATCATCACCCAGTCATCGGGGGGGAAACGGGGTGCGAGCCTCTGAGCTGCTATTAGATAAGATTATTTTACTGAAAGCCCCCCCCACTGTCTCTCAGGAGAACTTTGGTCAGGATACAGTTCTGATTCAAAACGTGCTTTGTCTATAGATGGTTTGTAAATGTCCACTTCTCATCTGATTTCTGTAAAACTCTTTCTTAGAAGTTTAGGCCTCGATCGCAGTTTTAAAGACATTAAAGTCCAAATAGAAATATATGAATTGGATTTATGAATCTGCAGAACAAAATGTGAAACAGGGCGAAACATTTATTTCTCAGTGTTGCACAGACAGGAGTCAGAAGCACCTCCTCTCAGACGTGATTAAATTGTTTAGTTGTTGTTCACTGAAGAAAAGAAAGCAAGAGGTCGAGACTCGAGCAGGAAACAGAAGAATTAATGTTCGACTCATTTCAGCTGTTTGTTCTGACCTCTGTGTGTTTCAGTTCCTTCACCTCGAAGACGAAGAGTCACCCTCCTCTTCTCCTGTGTGATGGAAACAGATCTGAACATCTGAGGGGCTCCTGCACAGAACTGTATGTTCAGTGAAGATGTGAAGGACAGAAGGAAAACAGATTTGCATCTAAAACCTGTTGGGTGGCAGGTGTTGATTTGCCAGCATGAAGATGACTGAGGGAGATTATCAAAGTGATTACGATGATGGAAAGGTGCAGGTTTGTGTTGACTTTGTGTGTTTGATGTCATCGTCTGAGCTGGATCAGCGTTAGATGACCGCTCATGACCCACTGGACTCTCTGTGTCAAGGTCAAAGGCTTTTTCAGGTTTATAAATCACACATATAAATGAAATGATGTGATAACTAATACTGCAGAATGACCTCAGTTTGTAAACATCATATTTCTTGGTTGGGTAACGAGCTCCTTGTGTTCCTCGTGGACCTGCCTCTTCAAATAACAGTTGCAGAAGATGTTCTGGAGCAGATTAAACCCTTCCTGCCCTTTCAGTTGCTCTGCTGCTGATCCGTCCTGGCATTTCTCTGCAGGCACTCATGAGGCCAGCTGTCACTGACAAACCGGGGCCTTTCAGCCACGATGTCCAGAGGAGACAAGAGACCAAGAGGAGGTTGTTCCCACTCGTCTCTTTCTCTCTGTACGGGTGTTTCTTTCTCTTCCATCTCCTCTCGAGGTCACAGGGTGTGAACGTCCTGCTCGTGTTCTGACACGCAGATGGTTGTTCAGTGATTTCTCCCTTTTAAGAGATAAATAAGAAAAAGACCTTGACTACAAATCAACTCTGCATTTACACTGCAGGCGTGTCTGTGTATCTCTCTCTTGGTATTTGCTTTCTTTCGCTGATAATTAATTCCACTTGACATTTAAACAAATCCTGATTTAGCAGCTACACACTGTTTAAAGTGTGATGATTGAAGGAGCGAGGCCAGAAGTTCACTTGAGGTCCCTGGTCCACGGCAGCAGCTGGTTCGGTTTCCCAGGCGGACTGTGGTGAAGAAGATGTTTCACTGATGCACGAGATGCTTTAAAGAAACAAGTCCACCCACTGTCTACTTATCATAAGACATGACAGCCGACAGACTCACATTTTATTTATTCTTTAAAGAGTTTGGGGGGAGAGGGGAAGTGACACAGACCAGGCTGAGAAGACCGACAGGGAACAAACTCCACAGGAGAGAAGATGGTGGGAAACTCAGTAAATGAAACAGGCAGAGAAAGATCTGGACACAGAGTTGGACCAAGGAAACACCAGAGAAACCCACTGAGCCACAGCTCAGCCTGAGAGAGTGAGGGTCTGTTGTTTCCCTCGTGACGTTCGCTGCTTCTACTGGTTTCAGATTGTCCTGGTGAGAAGAATGACAGCACCAGTCAACTCAGAAGGTTCAACAACACAGACACATGAGGTTCTACTGGATTAGAAAACACTTCCATGTTTTGTTCTCGAGGGCAAAGAAGATTTATCTTGTTGTTTATTTTGATGATTTGTTTTGTTCTCAGATCCAAAGAGGAAACTTCTTAAAAGCTCCTCTAAACATGTTGAATATTTCATATAGAATATATGAAAATATGATGGAGCTCAGCAAAACAGACATTTATATGAAATTTATTCCTCTGGAAAAACAGATTATCCCTTCAAGGGGAATAACTGGCGGAGGAGATAAGAGGACCTCCTTCTGTTAGAGCCCCCGCCAGAGGAAACTCCACTGTGCCATGAAGAAGAGAATCCAAATGAGCAGGAGAGTGAATCCCAAACAAGGGGGGGGCTGCTCCTCCATCTCAACAACAGATTCTAAATCATTTAGATGATTCACTGACTTGCATCAAAGAGAAAGATGCTTCTGAACGTCACTGCTCTCACAGGATCCAGCTGGAACATCTCTGAGATCACCATCTCCTGAAGAACCACAAGCCACCGTCTCTAGGTCTGAAACTTGCTGTTAGAAGACTTGTTCAGTGTTTATCTTCTATGGTCTTTGTGTGTGAGTGTGTGAGTGTGTGTGTTTGTGTGTGTGTGTGTGTGTGTGTGTTTGTGTGTGTGTGTGCGTGTGTCTGTGTGTGTGTGTGTATCCAAGGCTCGTTTGACCTCGGTCATCACTGCTACCATCCATCGCAATGTTTCTCTTCATCTCCCAGCTCCGGCCTTCACTTACATGTCTTTATTGTCCATTCATCTGAACCATTCATCAGTTTGTCCTCTCATCCGTCTCCATCGACTCATCCAGTAGCTTTGAACCTCTTATTATTCCACTGTTCCCTCCCTGTCCTGGATTCTGTCCCACAGAACCGGCTCTGAACTCTGAATCTCTCCACTGGTGAGTTTACACTTCAGCTTCAGAACATAAACCTCATGTGGTTCTGAATCTAATGGAACCAGTCTTCTTTTAAATCCTCAGTTTCCTTCCTTTCCTCCCAGTTCAGTGTCATCTTCTCTATTGGCCCATTTCTTCAATGTCCTCCCAGTGTAAAATCCCTCCAGTTTCAACTGGTGTGAGCCCTGAAGCTCAGATATTTGCTTTGCTTTGAGAGGAGTGTTGAGCCGTGACCCAAATGCAGAGAACAGAGGATCAGAGCGGAGAGAAAGGGAAGTGAAGAAGACGAGAGAACCTGATTCTTCATTTTGCACCTCCAACAGATTTCTATCGTCCTGGTAACCTGAAGGTTTTTATGTTCCTAACACAAACAAACAGAGCGGGGGTGCATCAGGCCTGAGGATTCAGTGGTGGTGTGAACACGCAGCGGCAGATTGAAACTGCTGTGTCATGTGTTTCTTCAGGACAATGATGACAGGGCACTTTCCTCTCTACACATGTTTCATTTCCCTCAGTAATTAAACCTCTACCGGACCTGTTTGGACTTAACCTTCAGATTCTGATCCATCAGCTGACTCCAGACGTCTCAGTGGGTCCCATGATATCTCAAGAACCTTCATCTTACTGGCTTCACACTCGGTGTGTGCATTGCTAAAGGGCCAAGGAAGTGAAGGCCCTATTGGACATATTGTTAAAAAAACTAATATTTGATATTAACATTACAGATTTGCTGTCTGATATATGAAGTTTCCAATATTTGTTATTTAAAACCTAAAATAAACCATTTCTTCATTGAATTCCACCTGATGCTCCAATCCTCTGTCAGTGTGTGTGTGTGTGTGTGTGTGTGTGTGTGTGTGTGTGTGTGTGTGTGTGTGTGTCTGTGTGTCGTGGATAAACGGAGAGAACAAGTTTGTGTGTGTTTAATTTAAGGATCTATATAGTCATGCAGATAAAGAGCAAGCAGAGAAAACGAGCGAGCGAGCGAGCGAGCGGCAGCGAGAGAACGAGAGGTGGCGAGGTGATTCTGCCCACTCAGCGTCATGGTAACAGTTTCCCTGACAGCCGGAGCGACGACATGATGGAAGCTGCTGGATTCCTGAAAGCGGTTATCTTGCCTCGTCCCCCTGGGGAGTAAACCTCGGATTTGCAGAAGCCACACACACACACACACAATCCCCTCATCCCCTCCCACTCCTCCTGATAATGGGTAGTTGCCAAGGTCACCAGTCCTCCCATCCAATCAGGAGCCGTCTGAGCTTCTCCCTCTTCTTGGTTCTTTGTAGGTTGACCTCCATGTTGCTCCTGGCTCGCCGCTCTCTCTCTGCTGACGTGGGACCAGTTGGCTATTAGTGATACCTGAAGTCGAGAAGCTGATCCCAGGGTGGAGCTGGGGATCTATCTCCACTAGAAACACACACACACACACAGTTAGAACACACACACACACACACACAGGCAACAGAACAACAAAAAATCCTTCCAGGTTTGTAGATTTCCTTCCAGAACACGTGGTGTAGGATGATGTGTGTCTCTTCTAGATAAGCAGATCTACGCTTCCTCTCTGTATCTTTATCATAAAGTCAGACGTGTTGATATCAACGAGTCAGATAATTATCGAGCATCCAATCAGCCGAGGTCGTTATCGACAAACTGCTCTGGAGATGTTTCACTGATCAAAATTCTGCATAAAATCAATACAGTGCGAACTCGGCCAATAATCAGTCTGATGTTATGATCGATACAGAACAGGGATAAAGACTCTGGGCTCATTTCTTCAGTTATTAATATCTAACCTGTATTAATTAAGGAGGTCAGACACAACCTTGATTTTAACTGTTCAGACTATAAAACATATGAACATATTTTTCAAGTGATTGTCTCATATGGCTTTAACACAGAAGATGACTGACAGTGAAGGAGAGTGATGACATCACACAAACCAGATAAGATGGCTTCATGGTCAGTGACTCAGGTGAAAATATAATATTCACTAACCTGCGAAAATGATCCAAACCAGTACACAGGTATTTACTGGTAATATCTGATAAACTGGTCTATACACATGAATATGTTTTTACTGGGCTGTTACAGTATGAAATTAAAAAGATCTTCTGCTTCCACAGCCATCTGCCCTCTGGGATCTGAGGGTTCAAGCTTGTTATTTAGTATAATAATATAATATATATTTTTGATTGGTTAGGAACGGGTACGATTGCAGCTTTGCACTTTGGAAATTTTGGTCAAAGGCTGTCTCATTATCTTTCTTCTTAGATATGACTTGTCTATACCACATAATTCCTCAATCATATATATTCTGAACCATACTCTTATCATGGTGCCATTATTCTTCACATCTATCGGCATATGAGAAAGAAACAATTTATAATCAGTTAAAAACTGGTAAAGTCCAGTGTGAGCAGTGCTGGATGTTAAATCAGCCTCATCTGCTCCAGCTTCTCGTTTCCTGACCCCGAAGCCGATTCACCATAAAACAAACCCCAAAGAAAGTGCCCTGAATAGAGAGCGTTAATCTGCCCTCTGTAATGCCTCTGTTGATTACACTTGTGTTTCTCAACCCAGTGGATAATCTTTCACACATGAGCACTTTAATTTAATTGCATTATTTCAGCATCTCCCTATTATGCTGTTGTATTAGCAGTGTATGATTGTGCTCATTCATTTTCCTGCTCCTGTTCCCCAGTGGGAACACACAAGCTTGACCTTGGGTGGGTGCACTTTGCTTCAGAGGATTAACGGCGTGTTGGCTTTGCTGGATTTGAAATGTTGGGTTAAGTCTGTGATACACAGAGTCGACTCCAGCGGATACTTCAGCTGCTGAAGTGGGGACGAAATTCAACTTCACTCTGCAAAGAGAAATTTATTTAAAGATAAATGTCCCAGATTACAAAGTCACGGGTCCCAGATTATTACAATTCAGGCAGAATTTTCTTTTTTGCCATTGTGCCATTATAGGTGCAAAGACTGGAGCTAAAGATGGAGGACACACTTTCACTTCCTGTTGTGCAGATTGAAGCTGAACATCCCAGACACAGGCGCCGCCATCTTGTGCCTCTATCACGTTTCTTCTTCTTCTCCCTGAGACTTGTGTCGAGGCATCAAACTGTTTTTTAATAACGATGATTTATATCAAAAGGGTTTCTCTCCACTTATATAATTAAAGGCTGCAGGAAGTTTTTCCAATATTCATATTTTTGTGAAATGTTTACATCATAGTTATAGAATAGAAATAAAGAGAGGTGTGTGTTTCACTGTGTTTCAGGGCAACTTTAAATCTGATCCTCACTTGGGAAAAGTCACAGTCTAATAAGGAAACTACAGACACACACTCACACAGACACCATTTCCACACAATACACACACTTTGTTCTCTCCTCAACACACAATTCCTCACTTACACACACACACACTCACACACTGACAGACACACATATAATGTACAGCCAACTCTCTGTGCCTGTGATAATGAGCTACACTTTCTCTCTGTCATGTTCACTTATATCTCTCGTCACCACCAGTCCCACAGCGTGTGTGTGTGTGTGTGTGTGTGTGTGTGTGTGTGTGTGTCGGTGTGTGTGTCAATGTGTGTGTCTCTCTTTCTATAGTAATGAGGGACTCTTTTGGTCCAGTAACATCATTGTGAGGACATTTTGACTGGACGTCACAATTCAAAGGGCTGCTTGTGGGTTAAGACTTGGTTCTAGGGTTAGAACTAGGTTTAAGTTAAGGCTAGGCAATAGGTTGTGATGGTTAAGGTTAGGGTCAGAGGCTGGGGAATGCATTATGTTGTTGAGTGTCCTCACAACTATAGAGAGACCAGTGTGTGTTTGTCCTCGTCTCTTAGCACAAAGACATTCTGCACAAATGTCCAACTTGATTCCTCCACCTCTTCCTCTGGGGAACACAGAGTTGATCCTGTGAAGCAGAAGCTGATGAGGGAAGTGAAGCTCGGTGGTTGTTGCTGATTTTCAAGAACTGTAGTGACTTATATTACACAAGAGAAAATGAGGAAACAAAACCGATCTTACACTAAACTATTCTATAGTTTAATAAGGATGCAGATTTATTCATAATTGTAATGAGTCAAAGATGATTTGAAGATTCACATGTTTCAAAGTCAATCTATAGGATCCTTAGGAGGAACAAGAAGCTCCTCATCAGTGGAGACTAATTACAGATGAAGAGGGGGACGGAGGACTGAGGAAATGAGAGGACAAATTATGCAGAACAGAAAAGAAGAAATTACAAGACAGATAAAAGGAAATATGACAGAGGAAGAGCCTCACTCCATTTATTAACAAGAGAAATTAATAGAATTAAATTTGTTCCTCGCACTGAATGTTTTGACCTGACAGAGATTCCTCTTGGATTTCCGCAGAACCAAAGTCATTAAAGATCTTTTGTGTCAGTTCTTCATTAAAATGTCGCACAACAAGTGAACTTGTGTTGTTTCTTTTGTGGACTTGTGTTCTGGCATTATCTCAAATTAACTAACTATTGACATTCTCTGTTTGAGGACACTTTTGTTTTTCATCGCTGGAGAAACGTTCTCCTGGAACCTTTCTAATAATGAAGTCATGAAACTGGATTAATGTCGGTCGGCCTCTGTCTTGTTTCCTGCTGGTGATTGACAGCTGACTGGCAGACCTGTTTATATCTTGTACCTGCCAACTTCTTCCTCTTGCCCACCTACCATCTGTCCTCCTCCTCTTCCTCCTCTCTCTGAGACCAGTAACCATGTGATTCCTGACTAATGCTCTCTAGCGATACAATGCTACCTCTGCTGTGAAGACAAAAAAGTGGCAGCATTTGCTTGCAGGATGTATATTTATATACAGTCTATGATGTGTACGTGCTGGTAAAAAGACGTATTTATTTTAGGACATAGGACAAGACGCTGAATGTCTCTTGTACGAAGTCGATGTCAGCAGGTGTCAGTGGCCACTGGAGGATGTTGGGGACACATGAGTCGTGCATCATCGAATCCTAGTGCACATCCAGTGTTTTGATCATTTAACCAGTGAACATGAGGGAGGCTGAGGTGAAAGGTGAATCTGAGCAGAAGCATCTCAGCTCACGTTCCCACTGGAGGTCGACTACAGCTTCAGACACGTTGGAGCTGGTGCGTAAATAATGAAATGCACGATGGAAGCTTTGTGTCAGTTTAGAGTCTCAGTGTTGTCGAGGATTAGTGAGCTTCCAGAATAAAGTCTCCTTTCATTAACATTATTAATGTCATGTTCTTCTGCTGTCTGGAGGACTTTGTCACCAGCGACATTATGACAAGCTTGACTGCTGTCGTCATGCCAACAAGGACGCATGCGTACAGCTCATTCCACCAATCCAAGCTCAGCTCGCCTGGTGAGAAACGCTCCTTATAATATAACATAATATAACATAATATAATATAATATTCTACTGAGCCGTGGAGAAAAATTCTAAACAAATCATCTCTGTTTAAATCATGTGCATCAATAAAACTTGTTGCAGATGGAAACAGGTTTTACATATTAAAGAACTTCTCCACATTCTGCAGAGATGAAACCTCACAGCAGAGTCTTCTCCTCGACCTGCACAAGCTGTGTCTCTGAGGTTTGTCTCAGGGAGGACGAGGGACAGGTCGTCTCGTCCATCGTCTCTACGTGTTTCCACTGGGGAAGTCGACACTCTGGGAAACAACACTCACACAAAACCCGTTGACAACATCAATACAGTTCTTTTATGTTGTCCTTATTTCTCTGTCTGCGTGAAACAACAATAAAGAAACAAGTCTTCAGTGACATTTGACCTCAAATGGATTTTTAAATGTGTGAGAAACAGGATTAATGAAAAAGTACTGAACCACTTCCCTGACATTATGTGGAGGGATGGGACACGACCCAAAGGTGAGACAGGGTGAAAGCACAAAGGAAACACACGCACAAACACACACACACACACACACACACACACACACACAGACACACACAGACACACACACGCACACACACACAAACGACAGCCTCTCATGTTCATCTTGACTTCTCCATACATTCTGTGTTTTTAATGAATATTTATAAAAACAAATATTGTCTCGAATTATTCTTTTGCCGTGGTCCAATTCCTCCTCGTCACTTTCAGAGGCCTGTCTGCATCTGACAGACCAGCTGGATGTGAAGTCCTAACACACACACACACACACACACACAAACACACACACACGCAGACACACACCTCCATGCTCACACCATGGGAATCACACCCAGCGCTCTGTGATGCTGCACCACGTCTCATCTAAATGAGCCATAGGGGAGAACACTGCCAACTGTCATCTTGAGAACAAGCGCACATGAACACACACTTCCATTAAACACACTTTCATTAAACACACTTTCATTAAACACACACAAGCAGCAGGTACATGTGTGTTTCATCTCTTCAAGCTTCCTCAACAGTTTGAAGCAGAAATGCACTTTTTTGATTTGTAATAATAATTGATTTGGTTTATCTGCCTTCATGAATTCAATGACGAATCTGCATGGATGTGTGTGTCTGTTTGTGTGTGTATGTGTGTACATTACCCTGCTTCTCTGTGTGGTTTCATTCATGTGTGTCTGTGTGCAAGGAGTGATCAGCCAGACTGAAGACTATTAATTAAGAGAGATATTACTGCCCACGTCTGTCAGGCTATTAATATTTGATTATGTGACTAAAGAAGAGGAGTCTGAAGAAGAGGAGTCTGAGAGGAGGAGTCTGAAGAAGAGGAGTCTGAGGAGGAGTCTGAAGAAGAGGAGTCTGAAGAAGAGGAGTCTGAAGAAGAGGAGTCTGAGGAGGAGTCTGAAGAAGAGGAGTCTGAAGAAGAGGAGTCTGAGGAAGAGGAGTCTGAAGAAGAGGAGTCTGAGGAGGAGTCTGAGGAGGAGTCTGAAGAAGAGGAGTCTGAAGAAGAGGAGTCTGAGGAAGAGGAGTCTGAAGAAGAGGAGTCTGAAGAAGAGGAGTCTGAGGAAGAGGAGTCTGAAGAAGAGGAGTCTGAAGAAGAGGAGTCTGAAGAAGAGGAGTCTGAAGAAGAGGAGTCTGAGGAGGAGTCTGAAGAAGAGGAGTCTGAAGAAGAGGAGTCTGAAGAAGAGGAGTCTGAGGAGGAGTCTGAAGAAGAGGAGTCTGAAGAAGAGGAGTCTGAAGAAGAGGAGTCTGAGGAGGAGTCTGAAGAAGAGGAGTCTGAAGAAGAGGATCTGCTGCGTTTGGATGAAGTTCACCGAGTGAAGCTTCATGGAGAAGAAACACCATGAAGACGTTCATGAGACAAACTGAGTCCGTCTCTCTCTGAAGGACAAAAGGACAAGAACACGTGAGAAGCAGATCTTTGACAGGAACTGGAGGCACAGCCCTCAGCACTGAGGGGTAGTGACAGATTCACCAGATGCAATCAGACACACACACACACACACTCACACACACACACACTCACACACACACACACACAGACACACACGCTCACACAGTAACTGGAGGTGATTAGGGTCAGTGACAGGGTGCAAGCGAAGCCCTTTCTCGTTCTTCCTTCATCTCCGTCTCTCTCTGTCTCTCTCTGTCTCTCTCTCTCTCCCTCTCTCTCTCTCTCCCTCTCTCCTCCCTCCCTCCTCCCTCCCTCCCTCCCTCCCTCTGTCCTCCACCGTCACCCTGAGGTGTGGGGCCGGTGACAGGGGCCCCTGAGGGCCCGGAGCCTGTCGGACACTGACAGTTGACTGATGACAGCCGCTCCCAGAGGCCCCAACACACTCAAACACACACCATTACACATGCTCTGTCTTTTCCTCTCCTTGTTCCTGGTGCTGTCACCTTTATCTTCCTCTTCTGCCGGGTTGTCCTGATTCTCCTCCTTCTGCTTTATCTCCTGCTCCCTCTCTCTCTTACTCCACTTGCTCCTCCTTCTGCTTTATCTCCTGCTCCCTCTCTCTCTTGCTCCACTCGCTCCTCCTTCTGCTTTATCTCCTGCTCCCTCTCTCTCTTGCTCCACTCGCTCCTTCTTCTTTCTGCCTCTGTTCCTCAGACGTGAAGTGCTGAGTCGGTGGTTCCTCCAGCCTCGGCTCCTCTGAGCTCAGGGCCCTGAGGCGGTGGAGGTTTGGGACAGACTCTCTGTCGGGGGGGGTTGATGCTGTAACCGGCCTTTAGGAAGCAGCTGGTGAGAGGCTTAGATCCGTCCATCTCTTATTGTGCCTCTATCCCAGCTGACAGTTTAGGAAATGAGAATCAAACCAGTGCAGATATGAGTTGAATTGGGTTTGATGCCAGTTTATTAATCTAATCAACAACATTTTGATTAAGTCCTATAAACATGTTGAGGACAATTTATAGTTTCTGCACTTTAGCACTTGTTCATTTATGAAAGGTCCTAGACTTGTTGTAAACACAATATAATAATTATAAGTAATTATAATTATGATGGACGGCGACAGGTGAAGAACTTAATTTAAAGTAAATCTTAAAGACAACTGGGAACAGTTCATCCAGTAAAAGACCAAACTGGTCTGAATGTTTCCAGCTCCAGGTCCGGATGTAAATATTAAAAATCCTCAGAGTTAGTGACCTTCTCTCTTCTTCTGCACTTCTCTCTGGATGGATTATGAATTATTGATGGTTTGCTATCTTTATTCAAGGACTGTCAAAACAGATATTGATGTCGTCTAATATAATGTGTGTATGTGTGTGTGTGTGTGTGTGTGTGAGAGCACTTAAACAGCCACAAATGCACAGACATCAAACCAACCATTGATTAATGTGGAGCAGCAGTTTGAAGTTGTGTATGAATCAGAGTATTACTCGCTTCCAGCATCGATAACAATGAACTTATGAAGTTTTGCATCAGACACAGACGCTCACAGCTCCTCTCACTTCATTAATTATGGAACCATTTCAAATGATTCCACTACTTCCTGCTGCTTAAAGACAAAATCATCTGTTGTGCGTTTGTCCACTTGGGACGCGATCAGAACCCGCTGGATTGCGACCGAGCCTGATACAGGATTTAATTTTTACCTCGTTTAAACATCTTTTGACATTTTCACTGATTTGCCAAGACATAATTCATGGATGTTGATGTATAACTAAGGGACTGATAACAATGAGTGAGTCATATCGACTGTGGCTTGATGTAAGAGGACTGGTCCTCAGACGGTGGCTCAGGAGGGAGATCAGCTGAGAGCAGAGAAGACACACACATACACACACACACACACACACACACACACACACACACACACACACACACACACACACACAGACACACACAGTGAGAGAGCTGCTCTGAACATCAGAGGACCTGGGCAGATTTATGTTTGCGTTCCTCAATATATTTCTATTCATTGATTTCTGTTAAACGAATGACGCCTGTGAGCCCCTGGTGGTGGGAGAGTCCACTGCAGAGGGAGAAGAGGTGGATTGGGAATCAATCTGATTAATGAAGGACTCTAATTATGATTTGTATTTTCATGAGAAGCTTATTTCTCTATTTATTATAATTAATTGAATCTATTATCATCTCCATTATTCTACATTTCCCAGGGAATAAAACTGGATCAGTCATGTTTGGACGACTGATCTCTAATAACAATCTGTAAATCCAGTAGATCTAAATATGTTTTAATAAGGAAGTGGGATTGTTTCAACCACTGAACAGTAACAAATGGAGCTGGAGACGTATCAGTGCCACTGAAGCTGAGATCTTATGGACTCAGTAGAGAATCAACAGGTTTTATCTTCAATGTGAGGGATATGGAGCAGAATTTAGTTTAGTCTAATTTTATCTACAGCTTTGTTTGAATGTGTAATAGGTACAATTCACTTTATTAATAATCCTGATACATTTGCGCTCAAATACTAGAAAATCTCCAGTTTGCAGATATTCATATTTGCAGATGGGAGTTGGTAGTCTGATGCTGGAGGACTGCAGAGGGAGTCCAGAGGAGATCTGACAGATATCAACACGTCTCCTGAGCACATGTATGAGCATCGCTATCGTCCTGTAATGAATGAGGTGGAGCTGATCCACTGCTCTGGTCCCTGTGAGTTCTGCTCTGTGAACCTGTAATAAGAGGATCTGATCTGATCTGAAGACAAAGCCCCCCTCCCCCCCCCCGGGTTATCGTCCCTGAAGAGCTGCGTATATTTGATTTTTCTCTGGATGAGTGTTTGTATCTATTCTTGGATGTAATCTGATGAACTGGTGAAATGGAAAAGAGCAGCGCACACCGGAGGACAACGACCAGAGCTCTCAGCTGCTCTGTGTCTCGACCCCTCGTGTCCTCCTGGGTTCAGAGTTTGACTCTGAGCTCAGTCGAACTCACTGTTCAGATCTTCATGCTCCAGCAGTTTGTTCCTACAAGAGGCTTCCTGGTGTTTCTAAAAGCTCGGTCATCCTGCGTCTGTGAAGGGAAGTGACATCATTGGTTTTCCCCAGCCGGGTGGGGCATCAGGGCCTCAGGAGGTAGAGCGGCTCGTCCAGTTACCAGAGGGATGTGGTTCGATCCCCGGCACCTCCAGTCTGAAGTGAACAGACCACAAATTGTCAGCTGTACCCACAGTGTGTGTTAATGCATAAAATAGTGTGTGTTTATGAAGGTGTGTGTGAATGGTTGGATCACGCACTTTGTTATAGAGCTTTATAAACTGCACCACACTGAGATGCAGCAGCTTGTTGTGTGATGAGTTGTGTTTGTTAATCACTAGGAACATCTTTTGAATATTTAAATATTCATTAATGCAACTTCCACTCAAGGTAAAGTTCTTCTTCTTCCCCTGAG
This sequence comes from Pseudopleuronectes americanus, assembly GCA_038501795.1. Classification (NCBI taxonomy): domain Eukaryota; kingdom Metazoa; phylum Chordata; class Actinopteri; order Pleuronectiformes; family Pleuronectidae; genus Pseudopleuronectes; species Pseudopleuronectes americanus. The sequence goes on along the minus strand of JBAMIH010000028.1, from coordinate 637,025 downwards.
AAACAAACTCTGCTGCAGAGGCTGGAGGTCTGAACCTCCAGCTGCTGCTCTGGAGCCGCTGGGCAAAGGATAGAGCAGGTTCTCTGGAGAGAAGAGGAATAAACAGAGATGATATTAAACATGACAAACCACTGAAAAGGTGAAAATACAGGACAAGGCCCCAACATCTTCTGAGCATCCTGCAAAAATTCAGCTGAGACTTCCAGCAGCTTAGAGGAACTCTCCTGCTCTGCTGCAGCGTTTCATTCTCTATTGAAACATGGTTTTCAGCTCCTCGTGCTGAGAGGCTGCCACATGGTGCAGCATCAAAAGTAAAAGCCAATTTATTTCTACATTTTCTCTCTGTGTCTTTGACATCATCAAAGTTAGTGCAGTTGTTCAGAATCCTTCAAATCCCAAAGAGAATCAGACACTTTCCATCGTCTCGTGTCTCCTCTTGATTCTCTCCTCACCTCTGTCTCTAGTTCCTTTTCTAACAGGTCAAAGGTCACCCAGCATCTCCACACCTGCTCCTCTTTGCTCTACGAATGAGTACAAATCATCCTTTTCACTTTCCGACCAATCAGAGCGAAAGATTTAAGAAGGTCCCACCTGTTCTTTTACTGGTCCTTTCCTCGGTTTCTTCTCCTGAGTCAGTTTCACACGAGACGTGAGAGAGAGAGGATTGAGTTCACACATCACCTGATAGAGATAAACACAGAAACTTAACTCAAAGACAAGGACATTACATATTTTAAAGAATTAAATACACCAAACACATCAAATCAAGCCTGTCCTCATCTTTAAAGAGTTATAACCAGATATGAATGGTCTTTGGTCCAGGTAGATCAATTCCAGTGTGGATCTGATCTTGATCTCTCTTGTCCTGCTTGTTGGTATTTGTCCTCATGAAGCAGGTTATCAGTCTTTATAGAGCCTCTCTCTCTCCTCGGTGCTGCCCCGGCTTTAATTGAACATCACTGAGCTGCCGGGGGATTTAATGCTTGGCTCAAGGGCAGGTCAACGGTAGTTACTGACAGCTGGGTTGTTGTTAACTTCACCGTCTCAGGTTCTATTCCAGTCAGGTCTGTTCAACCCGTGCTCATAGATCCACATCAGTGTGCACAGGCTCAGGAGACCATCGATGAGAATCATTATTTCTACAAATCACTGACTCTGCAATAACATAACGACTCTATTGATTCATATTCAACACTGAGATGAATTCTGAAAGCTTGTTAAACCTGGTGAACGACCTGGTTACTGAAGAACATGGAGATTCATGAATGTCACTTTCACGTGCACCACATTCTGATTGACAGGCGAACAGACTTGAGAGTGAAACACAGGTTCTTGAGTGAGAGTGAGAGCTGCGGCTGAAACTATGAGGTCTGAGTGGACGGTAAAAACTTTATGTTTGATGCACAAATAGATCTGCACACAGATATGAAATCCAGCAGGTTGAGTGTCTGTGGTTTTGGTTCATTATGAAACTAGATTTAGATCAATGCAGAACTTTCTTCAACTGTAGAATTACATCCAGTTCTGGTTTTTCAACATTTTCTTTACATTTATTATGAAACTCCCAGTGGAATTGATTCAGACCAACTCTGCACTTTACATAATATTACACCTTTTGATCCAATGCCCTTAATTATTCATAAACCCGGGCTCTGAGGGTCCAGAGGGGTCGACCCCTCCCACGTAAAGGTCATCACCTCAGACCTGCTCTAAATAAACCTGCTCTCTTCAATCCAGAAATCCTGCTCTTGGTTTTTATTCCAATATGAACATTTGCATTAATACATATGTTTATAAATCAGTGACTCCTCCTTCCCCTTGTGTCTCTGAGATAAAACAATGATAACCTGCACCATGAGAGGTCAGCTGCTGTTTTTAATCAACTGATAAACAAAACATGATTTGCAAGTTAAATCTTAAAAAGGCTTGGTGGATGGTTTTATATCCTTTAAATGCAGAAATGATGATGGAAGCACCTGCACTGTGTTGTCCCATGAGACCAATAAACTGATATGAATCTGAATCAAGAGCCAGAAGAGTCGATATGAAGAGTTGTGCATTAATTCACAGCTTGTTAGCTTGTTAGCACGTTGAAGTGTTGATCACACAAATCCCTGCTGCTGCTGTGAAACTGTTCCTCATGAATTCTCCTTCCAGGGATCAGTGTGATGAAGAAAACCTGATTTCATGATACAAGGAGGTTGATAATGATGCAGAAGAACAACTCACTTTCTAATATGTGATGCTCTGTATCAATGTGTGTGTGTCTGTGTGTGTGTGTGTGTCTGTGTGTGTTCAGTTTGTATGTGACCCACAACAGAATCATACGTTCACACAGAATCACCGTCCAGAAGCAATCACGTTCTCTTCCTCCCTCTTCCTCCCTCTTCATCTCTCTTCCTCCTTCTCCCTCTTCCTCTCTCTCCTCTCTCTTCCTCTCTCTTCCTCCCTCCTCCCCTCTTCCCCTATTCCTCTCTTCCTCTCACTCGCTCTGTTGTGTTCCAGCTGCCTGTGGATGTAAGAACATGGGATCGATGCAGCAGTCGGCAGCTTTCTGCGTCCTCCTCCCTCTCCCCCTCCTTCCCCTCTTCCTCTCTCTTCCTCTCTCTTCCTCCCTCCTCCCCTCTTCCTCTCTTCCTCTCTTCCTCTCCCTTCCTCCCTCTTCCTCTCTCTTCCTCTTTTTCCTCCTCCTCTCTCTTCCTCTTTCTTCCTCCCTCTCCCCCTCCTTCCCCTCTTCCTCTCTCTTCCTCTCTCTTCCTCCCTCCTCCCCTCTTCCCCTCTTCCTCTCTTCCTCTCACTGGCTCTGTTGTGTTCCTGTTGCTTGTGGATGTAAGAACATGGGATCGATGCAGCAGTCGGCAGCTTTCTTCCTCCTCAGCAGCATCAGAATCGTCTTTGATAAAATAAAGAAATAAAGATAAGATGCAGTAGTCGTGGGG
>JBAMIH010000028.1:542271-633886 GCA_038501795.1 Pseudopleuronectes americanus | reverse complement strand
TTTCCGCATTTCTCGTCAGGCGTAGTTCAGACGCCTTGTTGTGCCGCGCAGGACCCCTCAGAATCCAAGATGGCGGCGGCCGTACGGGTGTACTGTGCCCTCCGCGTCACAGTCGGAGGTGAATAACTTGTGTTTCTCTTCTTCCTCATCTTCATCGAACGCGCACAGTGTTTGTGTGTCTGTGTTGTGGCTGTAGTTGTGTTTCAGATGAAGTGTTTGTTTCCAGGACGTTAAACTGACCCGGGATCAGCTCGCTGCGCTGCGGGGAACGAGCCTGGGAAATAACTTCATAATCATATACAGTTTAATAATAATATACGGTTTATTAATCATATACAGTTTAATATTAACATTCGGTGCAGGCGACGATTCCATTTATGTATTTGTATGTGAACTTAAGAACACTGTGTTGATTGCTCTGTATGGTTATTCATTTTAATAAATGTTATAATTAACCTTTTACTATTTGACTCACGTGTGAACCATGTGACTGTTGGTTCTGTCAGTTCGACCCTGAGTCACGTGGTGGCCCTGAGCTGATGGATGCACCCCCCATTATATGATTAATGTCTCAGGTTCAAACGACCCCAGTTTCCACCTCTGTTGGGAGATGAATTATACTTTGTAGTTATGATATTTCACATGGTTTATTCTGAGGAACGGTTCTATGAACACAGATTTGAAAGAGCTTCACTGGAGCCGAGGCAGGAAGCGTCTCCAGGTTCACGATGCAGATCCACCAGCTCTGCTCCAGATGATGGAACCTGGAGAATCTTCTCTGGTCTCGTGTCTTTGAGTGAGAACAGAAGTATTTTGGTTTAATGTAGTTTCTGTCCCCATCAAACAGCGATGTAGGATTCCCTTCACATAGGTCCCAGTGGGGGGGTGTTCATCTCACAGTGATGTCATAGAGTCACATGATAGAGCTTTGATCCAGCTGTCTTCTGTCTCTGGTGCAGCTCCGCTCCGCAGCTTTGTGTCCCAGAGTCGAGCCTCGACCGCCTCGCTCCAAAGACACGCCGCTCTCCCCCCGGCGACGGCCTGGCAGCAAACCAGACATGGCAGCTTCTTCAACAAGTGTAAGTACTTCTTCTTCTTCTTCTTCTTCTTCTTCTTCTTCTTCTTCTTCTTCATGTTGGACGAGAACATCAACACGTGTGTGGAGCAGCTCAAACTGACCCACTGTTGCTGTGCTCTTAGATTCAAGTCTGAGTCAAATACCAAATATTACTGATCTCTGCAGGTTGGAAAGTCTTTTTAAAGCCTCTTTAGGAAAGTAGAGGCTGTTAAAAAAGCAGTTCAATGCTCATTGGTTTGAAATATAAAGTTCAAGAAACACATGATGTTCAAGTGTCCTCATACTTGTGGCCAGTTAGTGCACGTCTTTATTTCCAGTTGGTACAGCCCACCACACATTCTCAATGCAGCTTGTTTTAGTAGTGGGACAACTAAGTGAAACTGCACATTCAAGATTTAGATCTAAAACAATTTGAAATGCACAGAGAGCGAGAGAATGGAAATAAATATTCAGTGGAAGTGGTGGAGCTGAACCTGCGTCTGTGAAGTGAAGCATTCCCTCAAAAACATAGAGGAAAAGTCATCAGGACCCCACATGAAAGCAATTGATGGAGAATGTTGTTGCTTATTTTTCAGTGTAGAGCTACTGTCAGTCTTGTTGGTCTAAAACCATCAAATGACTTAAATTTGTTGTGTTATTTGTTGTTGACTTTGTGTGTCTGTGTGTTTCCTCAGTGACGGCTGAGGAGCTGTGGAGAGGTGTTCTCGCAGAGACCGGTGCCGGAGCCAGGAAGGGCCGAGGGAAAAGAACCAAACGCAAAATGAAGAAGGATCTGAACCGAGGACAGATGCTCGGAGAAGGTGAGACCTCCTCCGTACATCTCTGTGTCTTAATATTTGATTGTTTGATATTTTATTTGTGTTAAAAGTAGTTTTTCCTTCCTGTGAAGTTTTCTGCTGTTCTCAGGTCGTCGAACGTGTCTGTCTGATGCTAATGAGCAGCTGATGGACACCGAGCACTAGAATATTCATCACTTAGTGCTGATTAATTCATAAGGTCTTTCTACCAGGGGGAGGAATCACCCCTCACGCTCTGTGTCTGTCCCCTTGTTCTACTTTGAGTTGCTTTATTCACTTTTAAGAGGAACCATCTCGGCCTCTGTGTGGCAGTCTTCACTCTACTCTCTCTCATCCACACTCGTCTGACTCTGGTGGAATGTTTTATTCACACAGGGATTGTAAAGCTAATGCTGAAGAATTTCAAAGAAGAAACTGAAATTGTGAGACTCAGACTAAACGGATAGACCACATCCCGACAGCAAGTTCTACAATTTTAATTTAAGACTGAAGCACATCAGTTGTATTGATGTTCTTATTCAGAGGGGAGGTGTGTTCACATAGAGAACAAGTGGCCTTGTGTATGTGTTAGTCTTTATTCTTCTCTTCTCTGTGTGTGAATCTTCAGGGCGAGGAGGTTTCCTGTGGCCTGGTCTGAACGCTCCGGTGGTGAAGGACGGCGTTCTGCAGAACATGAGTCGCCGAGGCGAGGCGGAGCAGCAGGAGCTGCAGGCCGACTTAGGTAAGGCCTGAGGAAGACGCTGATGAAGATCACAACTTTAAAAACAAGATTCAAGAGCTTTGGACGCTGGTGTTGATTTAATCTAAACACAAACACATGTGATTTTTAATTACTACCGAGACTCAGACATTTTCCTGTTGCCTGACCTGGACCTCCTCGAGTTAGAAGACATTTTACTGTTCTTGTCCCTTCATAAATAACAATCCAGTATTTTTCTATTTTTATCAACACCACAAACTGGGAGCTTTAAAAACACAAAGAGCGACTATTTAAAGATCCGGCGTGAGGAATGTGGAGCAGCAGCGCTGAGAGAGATAGAAGGCGTCTGTGATCTCATTTGTTCACAGTAATTACACAGTTAATCTGACACTGATGGATGGAACCGAGGAGGTTCATCATGTTGTGCTGCTGGAAGTCGGCTCCGGGCTAAATGTGCCGCTCGTGTGTTTCCTGCAGTGCGTCAGAGGGAGGAGTGGGACAAGAAGAGGAAGATGAAGGTGAAGAGGGAGAGAGGATGGACGGGGAACTCATGGGGCGGCATCAGCCTGGGCCCCCCCGACCCTGGACCCAATGGAGGTAACACCCCCCCCCCACACACACACACAGACACACACACACACACACACACCTACTCAGGGTTAAAACACACGTTACCTTTTATTATTGAAAACAAACGCATGTCTTCATCCCAAGTGAGTCGTGACAGTTACTGTGAATTACAGACAAACAAAGTTAGGAATATTACACTCACACAAACTCACTCACACACACACACTCACACACACACACTCACACACAGACACACACACACACACACACACACACACACACACACACACACACACACACACACCGTGATGAAGCAGTAGAGGAGAAGCTTCTGTGTGTGGCCCATTACAGCTGATGAAGTTTCAAATGGGACAATGTCCTAATTAACAATTACATCTTCCTCTCTCTCTTCCTCCCTCGTTTTCTGTGTCACACTTTCCATCTCGTATCTTCTCTCTGTTCGTCCTTCTCTCTCCAGCTTCTCAGTCATCCCCCCTTTCTCCTCTCCTCCTCTTTCCTGTTGTTCTTCTGTTCCGCCTCCTTCCTTCTTGTCATCTCTTTTCTCTTTTTTCTGCCTCAATCCTTCTCTCAACCCATTTTCCTCTCCTCATCCCTTCTTCATTATCTATTCATCTCGTCCCTCCCACAGACTCGTCTTATTTCTTCTCTGATCTTGAACCTGAACGGCCGAATGTTTTCAGAACAATAACTTTGATTAATAAACTGGTTGAAATGTGAAGGTAGTGCTCTGTCAAACTGGGATTTCTGCTTCCACCTTCAATTTTTATTTTTTAAATTGATGGAGCAGTTTTTCCACCGACGAACATTTGTTTAGATGTTTATCAACTGAGATCAACTCTGCAATAATTAGTTGTTTCTAAGTTTACATGAACACTTCCTGTCGGTCTCTCTCTCTCTCTCTCGCTCTTTCCTAGAGAGGTGTAACGTGTCCCCTCTGGGCCTTCGAGTCAGCTCCTTTGTTTGTTGTTAATCAGTTGGAGGTGAACATGCTGCTGTGGAGAGAGAGGAACATCCTCAGAGGTCACTGACAATGGAAGTGTCAACTCGTTGTGCTACTGCAAGGGCTTCTGGGTATTGTTACGCCAGCAGGAGCCTGGTTTAATCTGTTCATGGCAGCTGTGATGGCGTGTGTGTGTGTGTGTGTGTGTGTGTGTGTGTGTGTGTGTGTGTGTGTGTCACTTGTGTGTGTGTGTAACAAACCCTCTCTCCTTTCTTGTCTCTGCAGAAACCTATGAGGACTTTGACTCGCGTGTCATCGAGGTGAGTGCTTCTCTTCTTCAAACTATCCTGACCCAACTTGTTTTAACTCTTCTCATAAAAGCACAACACACTTTCCTCCCGTTTCTCACACACACCTTTCTCATGCTGGTCCAAGCCGCTGGGAGCTCTGGGGGAAACCTTGCTCTTCAGATACAAACTGAACTCACAGCTGCACTGACAGTAGAACGTTGTGTAAGGTCGGGCTTCATCACACACAACGGAGTAATTATACCGAAAAGCCTCGGAGGAAGAAAGTGTTTTCAAGGAAATCAAAATGGTGAAAGATCCACCGGGGCGTGTGCACATTGATGGTGATGGAGGCGAAGCTGCTGAGCAAGGGTGGAGGCAGTTGAGCATCAAAGAGCAGATGTTGAAGTGTCACACTGTGTCGTTTCTAAAAGGTCAGAGTTGTGTAAGTGTGTGATACAAAGAGAACAGCAGAGGAAAGGGTTGCTGCTCTTAAATGAGGCGACAGTTCCTCTAACTGAGGTTTACTCATCATGGCTCGTAAGCACGCTCTATGTGTGTCTGTGGTGTGTGAGTGTGTGTGTGTGTGTTGCAGGAAACTTTTTTTATTTTTATTGCTTAACAACCACATCGTTGTGAAGCACTGGTTTGAAACCAACATGTCTCTTTGCATAAACGAGCCTTTAATCCCCAAACTGGTCTTTGTGGTTGTGAGACGGAAACAAAACTCCAAACGCCCTTCACAACAATGGTTAGAAGCAAACTCACAACAATGTAAAGACATGAACTCACACACACATGGACGTATTATCTTTCTATAGACATACACAGGTCTGATATCAATGGAGCCAATGGAGTGTGTGTTTGATTTAATGTGTTTGTGCTCTTTGGCTCTGTACGTCCTTTTCTCTATCTGTTTACTCCACACACACACAGTGTCAGATAGTGTGAGTCTGTGTGAGTGTGCGTTTTGGCAGGGTGTGTGTGTCTGTGTGTGTGCAGCACTATAAATTCAGGCCTAATGAAATGAGAAAGGCTTCCAGGAATAAAAAGTCTCGTCTCCCAAGGACGATGATGCCGACATCCAGCAGGAGGCGGGGCAGGACGTGAGAATGCACCAAATGTTACACTGGAGAGAAAGTTCATAATTCAATACACTCATATCAGGAAGTGAAATATTGAGATGCAACCATGTGATTATTAAGTTGATTATTGAATCATTACATTAATTTGGTAAGCTCTTATGTTACTCAGAAATTAAACCCATATATGTAACTCCTGATAAATGCTAATGTAGCTTCACATCCACAGAATCTGTTCTCAGATATAAACTGAGGCCATGTTGTCAACGAGCCCCTGAAATCAAATGAACAACAAATAACTAACTTCACAAAACACAGCTGAAGATTTCCCATCGAGACAAACCAGTGATCTGGCTCAGGGTGATGAAGACGAGCGAGAGCGATGATGAAGAGCAGAGGGAGCGGCCGGGTGGAGAGAGAGTGACGGAGGACAGGGATGGCCTCTCTCCAGCTGCAGCACTTGGACGGGACTCTGTGATTTCATTAACAGAGATGGACGAGCTCGCTGTCAGAACAGGGCTTTGTCTTCTGTACCCCTCCGAGCTCAACCACCTTGAGAAGTTTTACTGAAAGACGAAGAGCAGCTCTGTGAGAACATTCAATTCGATTAGACGTCGTGTTTTAATAACCAAGTGGAGCCTGAGTGGGGACGTGAACCCATCTCCTGTCTCACCAAGAGGCTCTTCTGGACGACTTCAGGCTTCTGAACTTTACGTTCATTAAAACTTAGCCACACTCATGTTGACGTCCACGTGTTTCTGTGGGTAAAGACTTCAACATATATGAGCTGTAACGTCCATGAGCTATAAACATCAGAGACCGAGAGAATAAACGAGTCATAAGACATAAAGTAAATCAAATACTCTCATGTAGTTGGATATTAATGTGTAAAGATTCTAGAATCTCTTTTCAGTTTAGCAGGAGCCAAAAAACATGTTTCACTATTCAGTGTGTTCACAAGGTCAAGATATCGACTCCCAGCCCGAGTGAGAGAGGAAGTGGAGTAACAGTCTGGTGCTGGTGGTTGGTGCTGGCAGAGGTTCTCTCCCAGTGCCTGGTGGCTCCGTGTGCTGGGAGCTCCTCCTCTGCAGTGCACAGCACCGACCGGAGGACCAGCAGCAGCTTGAGGAGAAGATGAGACAGAAGTGAGCGTCCTCCCACCAGCAGGCTGTCGCTCACCCGGGGGAACTGCCCATCTGCTGCTCTACCACGATGAAACTGCTGCATCTTCAGCTGAGGAGCGTGAGGAGCTTTACAACACGAGACTCACACACTTCTGATAGAAACTGGCTCCGAGTCCCAGTGGAGCTTGATTCACTAACACTGGGATCCCATCTGCTCCGGATCTGTGCAGAGGCAAACTACCGGTCTGAGTTCTGTTCTGAACCCGGAGAATCTGCAGAGCACCAACGGAACCTGATTAGATCAAGACCTGGTCTGAACCAGTTCCACTGACTGGTCCGACTGGTCCGGACCTGCCTCCTTCACAGGCCTCCAGCCACAGAACTCAAACTTTGTGTTTCTATATTTTGTGTTTACTTAGAAAAACCCAGACGAATTATTATGTGCTCTTCATTAACCGTGTTTTGTGAATCTACAGTAAGGACAAACTAGTGAAGTTTGTGGAAGATGTACGCCCCCTGCAGGGAGGTGTTGTCGGTGTTTTGGTGTTGGCAGTGTCCCTGCAGTTGAATTCTAAACCCTTTACTGAAGTGTGTGTTGTGTAACTGCACAAGCTGAGGCCTCGGTGGAAACTCACACTCGCAGGTGACTGTGAAAGTGAAGAGATGGTGGTGAACTGCTGCTGGTCCCAGTACCACGGCCTTATAGAGACACGGGTAGCAGTCAGGACCAGGAGAGTGTGTAGTGAACACAGATGTGTGTGTTGTGTTGAGCAGGACGAGGAGCTGAATGTGTCTGACAGTGTGAAGCTGCAGCTGGAACTTCTCTGCACGCCGGTTCCTCTGAACACTGGGAGAAGAAGGAGCTTCTGCCTCTGTGGTTTTCTGATTTAGTTTTCTCTCGTTGTTTTGAGTGTGAAACTGAAGCGTCTGTGTTTACTCAGGAAGTTCCTTAGTGAGCACATCATGGTTCCTACGTCTTATCTACGGTGTGTGTGTTTGTCGGTGTGTCTTTGTGTGTGTGTCTGTGTGTGTGTGTTTGTCTTTTTAAAGTTTCGTGTGGCAGCAGTTTGTTCATCTCTCATCGAGGCTCCACACAACCTCTTATATGCTCACAGTGCAACACACTGCGTCTTCTTCATCATATAGTTACTGTTGTGTTTTTATCTCTTTCCCACAAACACACAATCTGTCCCTTGTTCTCTCGTTCCTCTCCCTCCTTCCTCAGCATCTTCTTGTTCCTCATGTTTAATATCAGAAGATAAACCCTCTTTATCTTTCCTCTCATCTCCTTCCTCTGTCCTCACCTCCTCCTCCTCCTCTCTCTCTCTCCTCCTCCTCCTCCTCCTCCTCTCTCCTCCTCCTCCTCCTCCTCCTCTCTTCTCTCTCCTCCTCCTCCTCCTCTCTCCTCTCTCCTCCTCCTCCTCCTCCTCTCTCTCTCTCTCTCCTCCTCCTCCTCTCTTCTCTCTCCTCCACCTTCTTCCATCTTTACATTCCTCTCTTCCTCTTTCTTCTCTGCATCTTTTTGACATCTATATCTCGTCTTGTAAATTCCTTCCTCAACACCTTCCATTAACCCCCCTCTTGCTCTCTGTAGCGCATCAATGCTGCCCCCTGGTGTTTAAAAAAAAATTGTATTGCAGGTTGTCTACACACACACACAGACACACACACACACACTCACACACACTTTGGAATCAAAACGTGTCAATCAAACAAAGGGACGTTTTGACAGCAGGGATTAGGAGAATAATCCTTAATTAGTCCCACAGTGAGGACATTGCCCATGAAGACATAATCACTTGTCATATCTTTGATATTCATATTGTAAACATGAAGAAGAAGAAATCTCTCAAACTTATAAAGCTTATAAAAGTGTCTCAAACCGACTGTGATGTTCAACATGTGCATCAGGCAAATTAAGACTTTTCTTTCTCTTAGTTTTTCATGGTCCTCGGTTCATGTTGGACAACTTTCTGATGAAGCAGCACTGTGAATGTGTCGGACATGAAAAATGATAATAGTGATAATTTGTGTTATGTTATTACGTTTTAAAGCAGTTCACCTGGTCCTCAGGGTTCACATACGTCTTCTTGCATCTCTACACACTTTCCCATCTCGTGTTGTTTAATCTTTTGTGTTGTGTTGTGTTGTTTTCTAGGTGAAGACTGTGTTCAACATGACGGCCAAGGAGGGCAGGAAGAGGTCCATCAGCTGTCTGGTCGCCGTGGGAAACGGCAACGGAGCCGCAGGTCTGTCTCTTCTCATTCCCTGTAGTCATGGAGACGAGCAGGAAGTGGTCCTGACGCGTCTTCTGAGACGGACGTCTGTCCTGAGGACACAGAGCAGACTCATAATCAATATCTCATTTAACCACCGATAACAATCCTTTAACTCCATTTGGAAGATTCGTTGGAAACATCTCAATCACACTTTAAAAAGCTCCTATGTTTTAAACTGACTCCCCACCAGGCTTCGCGCTGGGTAAAGCAGCCGATAGGAACACAGCCCTGAGGAAGGTGAGACCACTCAAAATAATCATTGAATCAATTTCTTCAGTTATTACGTTTTCTGCTGTGTTTTTGATAAGTTGAGTAAAACTGATCAATTAGACCCTAAACCTCCACTAGGGGTCAGGGTCATTGACTGTTCTACGATATAGAACATTAGATATGGCATGTGATGTATCATTGGGATTTTCTTTTATTTTAATATGACTCTAGAGCTACCGGGTCAGTTTTTTATTATGATGACCTTGAAATTAAAACGAGTTGAATTTCTTTCTCGTGTCTCTTGTTTGACTTCAGGCCAAGAACCGAGCGATCCACTACCTGTACTACATCGACCGATTCAACGACCACACCAGTGAGTGAAGTGTGTGTCTGTGTGTGTTTCTGTGTGTGTTTCTGTGTGTGTGAGCCTTCTCTGACTGTGGAGTTGAAGAGATGTTTTCAGACTTTAAGAGTTTCCATCTACCAGGACAGTCGTGTCATATCGTGACTGGAAAAAGACGAATCTGACTTTACGATAAGAACCGATGACGTCTGAAATATCTTCCCCCACTTTCTCAATCTCTCCTTCTCTCACTCTACCTGTTTCTCATGTTCTTCCTCCCATCGTTTGAGGCTGAGTGTAAAGCTCCCTCTGTGTGTTGTGACGTCTCCTCCACCCTCTCCGCCTGTTTCCTCCGTCTGTTGTTGCAGCATCTGAATCATTAAGAGTTTCCTAATTCCAGCTGGAAGTGCAGAGGAAACAGGGAGAGCACAGTGAGGTGTTTAAAGAGATGTGACCCAAGAACAGGGTTCTAACCCGAAGCAGCTCAGCACCTCGCTGCCACTCAGGGACTGTGTGCACGTCTGAATGATTCATCAACACACAGAGAGAGAGAGAGAGAAGAGAGAGAGAGATAGAGACAGAGAGAGAGAGAGAGAGAGAGAGAGAAGAGATAGAGACAGAGAGAGAGAGAGAGACTTGAGTCCTGAGAGACAAGAGAGAGGAAACAGAACGAGAGCACGAGTAGAAAAGACACAAAACACATCGCTTTAGTATTTATGAGTTTGTTCTCTCTCTCTTTCTCGCTCTCTCGCTCTCTCTCTCTCTCTCTCAGTCTCATCTCGACTCGTCTCTCGCTCTCTCTCTCTCGTCTCATACTCTCTCTCATCTCTCTCTCGTCTCTCTCTCTCTCTCACTCTCTCTCTCTCTCTCTCTCTCTCTCTCTCTCTCCAGTCTGTGGGTTCTATTCACTCGTTTTTTCTCTCCCACAGTTTATCACAACATCGAGTCCAAGTACAAGAGGACGACGCTTCGCATGAAGAAACAGAACCAAGGTGCAGCTTCACTCGGGTTCAAGAACCAAACTTTGAGGCTGAGTCACAATCTAAATAGATTTAATAGATTTAAAGCTGACTCAGGTATCTCATTAGATGTTTACATCACTACATCAACAAGCTTTACAGATCTTTACGTTACCTCAGTATTTGCACTCAATGAAGTGAATGTATATATGTAGTTGTACAAAGTAAAGACAGTGATGTACACGGCCTGTTCATTAAACAGTGGAGTTAGTATTTTGGATTGGACAGTACTGATGGAGTTTGACTCAAAACAAATTCACGTTCATTGAAAGAATCGAACTTGACTCAACAGTGTGAGAGAAATGTGTGATTTGGTTTTATAATTATTCTTTTGTGTACTCAACCGTTTACTGACTGTTTCCTAGACGACACAGTGCATTGACATAAGTGTATTTGTTTGACTGTGTGTGTGTGTGTGTGTGTGTGTGTGTGTTGTGTGTCTCCCTCTGTGCAGGGTACGGGCTTCACTGCCACCGGGCTGTCATCACTCTGTGCAAGCTGATGGGGATCCAGGACATGTACTGCAAAGTGGACGGATCCATCAACTACCTGAACATCACCAGGGCGCTCTTCACCGGATTAGCCAATCAGGTGAGAATCGGAACTCAGCCCGTGACCAGCAGGATATCGACTCTCACACACCTCTGGTCTGGATGCTGGATCGTGGTCCTGCTGGTTGCTGACCATGGACTGTGATTGCAGCAGGGACTGCATCAATGCTGCTAAAGACTTTAATGATGAATGTTTTCTACACGTGGCATCTATTGCTCTTCTGTCCGTCCTGGGAGAGGGATCCCTCACATGTGGCTCTCTCTGAGGTTTCTACTTATTTTTACCTGTTAAAAGGGTTTTTAGTAGTTTTGTCCTCACTCTTGCTGAGGGTTAAGGACAGAGGATGCCACACCCTGTTAAAGCCCTATGAGATGAATGTAATTTGTGAATATGGGCTATACAAATAAAATTTGATTGATTGATTGATTGACATCTGACTTTTGTTCCGTCTACTTGTAGGAAACACACCAAACTCTGGCCAACAAGAAGGAGCTCCACGTGGTGGAGTTCCAGTCGCAGCGAGGGCCCCTCCCCCTGGTGGTGGCGAGTCCTAAAGCCGGCGCATCGGTCGGATCCGGATCCCGAGGACGAGATCCCCAACACCCGGCTGCACTGGGACGACGTGAAAGCTGCTCAGGGATCCAAGCGCTCCATCTGGGCCGGAGTGAAACGCACCATCTGGTAGAGCGGCTGAGGAGCGGCTCCTAGAGGCTGGAGGCGCTGATGGCAGCTCTGACATCAGCTCTGAAAGAACTTTCCTTTCAAGGATCAAAGCTACACGTTCCTCAGAATGGAGACATGAAGTTTGACGTCATTCGGCAGCTGCACCTCACGCAGACCGAGACACAGTGAGACCTGGATGTGTACAGATCCATCCTTCCTTTCTGACTGAAACAAATGTGGAATTGTTCTGATATAAATAAATCATAAACCTGTTGCTGAAGCATTTAAAGATTCAAGTGTTATCTGTGAAATCATAAACTGTGACCGAGTCTTTCCCCTCTGTCCGACAGGGATCTCTCCAACTCTCTAAATAATCCTATTTATTTATTAATCTTAATGGAACAGAGAAGAAAACCTGAACTCAGGACATTTCATTCAGATGCATAAATGAGAATCTGATGGGTTTAGTTTTTACACAGAAAAGTCCGGATCACTAATGTCTGCTTCAGATTCTGAGTCAAGACGTTGGAGCGAGTTACTGGACGAGTAGAAACCTGCTCGACCTGCAGATGGCGCTAGAGATCCCAGATGATGCCACTCCGCCTCTGACTCTTATCCTGCTTCTCCACTTTCCATATGAAAGAGAAAAGTCAATATTAACTCAGTGTGTCTGTGAGACTGGATCAAAACAAAACACAAATTATGTGTGCAATAAGCATGCAGAATAATAAGCATGCAGAATAATAAGCATGCAGAATAATAAGCATGCAGAATAATAGCCCTTTTTAAGGTTTCATTATTATGTGTGTACCAGACAGAAACAGCAGGTTCTACATGTGTCAAACATAGCAAAGGTATTGTTGTAAGAACTGGGTCAAAGTGACTTTAATGTAAAAGATCTTTAAAGTTCACAAGGCACAGACATTAATTGTCTGTGATACATTAATAACAGCCTCTCACCACCATTTTACACAGAGGAGTAAAGTTAGTAAAATTTAGTCTTTTTATGTAACACACTGAAAAAAAAGCATTTTTCCAGCTTCAGTCATTTAGTATCATGTTCCATCGATAAACTGCACATCAATGTTTCCACGGTTTGAGGAAATGTCACAATTCTGATCCAGTGACTTGACTGAGCTCATTTGAGATGTATATTGTAAAGCAGAGAGGAGCAGTTCATCAAAGTATAAAACATGTCACTTCCTGCAGCCAGCAGGTGGCGCTGTGAGTTTATCTTGTTGAGATGACATTCCCAGAAGTTGAAGGTGATCTGATGAAAGCCCAAGGACAAGTTCATCAGAGTAATAAATAATATAAATCAATAGTGCCTGCCTCCGTTCGGGCCTTATGAAGAGGTAAAAGATAAAAGGGTGAAAATGACATCATCATCTTGCCCCCTAATGTTTCAGTGTTGTAGAAAATACTCAAACCGCCTGTGATGCTTTTGTTGTCTCTCTTAACTTCTGAACAAACAGTGAAACCATCATGTTGATTTAATTCATATAATTGTTCTCCTCTTATTTTTACATGTTGAAATGGTTTGAAAGTTTTCATAAAAACGACAAATCACGTGGAAACGTTGATCCATAAACGTCACATGAAATCAGAGGCCTTCAGAAACAAAGAACTAAAGCCAGAAAAGTACAAATAACTTGAGGTGATTATAGATCTATATTTATACATTTATCACTGGTTCATAGAAAACATGGAGAAAAAGGTTTTACAAAAACAACATTCAACAACAGCTTGGATTTGTAGAAAATTTTAATCCGTCATACGTCTTCATGAAAACTGAGAAAAAACAGCAAGTCTATAAAAGTGTGAAAATAAACAGAAGATTATAAAAAGTGAAAAAAGTAAAATCACTGCTGTTTTTATAATTTGACTTAATTTGATGAAAATTACAGCACAAGTTTGTTATGTCCTCATCAAGTTATCTTAACAATAATAATAATAAGTTTGATTGTTTTCCTCTCATTCGTTTAATGATTTTCCGCATTAGTTCAAAAGCATAATAATAAAATAAAAAAGAACAAAAGAATAAACATGGTTCAGCTCGGTTCTTCTGGCTTTGCTTTCAGGACCTCTTCCATCGGATGGCTGAGAAAATGGCGTGAAGGAAGTAGAGAAGCGTGGCCACAAAGGACATCACCTGAAAACACACAAGCACCTGATTCACACCTGGAGGACAGAGGCGGTAACAACAGGACTGAAATGAACATTAAAGATGTTTTGCCTCAGAAGAGAAATCTGCACTTCTCAGAGCTCAAAGTGACACTTCAACAGTTTCTCAATTTTGCTGCTTTATGCTTTTACTCCACAAGTTTTAGTTTGAGTTAAGTGTGTGTGTGTGTGTGTGTGTGTGTGTGTGTGTGTGTGTGTGTGTGTGTGTGTGTTGTTTCATTGTGTCATACCACTGCAGCAATATCCAGTCGAAAGTTTTTGAGATCAGCAGGTGAGAGAAACGACAGTTTTTCCCATCAGAATGGTGATGTACGCCAAGTCCACCGACGCACTGAGGTAGAAAACCACCGCGACAAAATGATAACCCACATCCTGCAGAGAGAGAGAGAGAGAGAGAGAGAGAGAGAGAGACAGAGACAGAGAGAGAGAGAGAGAGAGAGAGAGAGAGAAGAGAGAGAGAGAGAGACAGAGAGAGAGAGAGGAGAGAGAGAGAGACAGAGAGATGAGAGAGAGATGGGAGGTTATTACCCAATATTCCACCAACATATAAAAAGACAAAACCATTATCAAAACCCAGAGACTCAAATGATGAGCAGTAACCAAGTGGCCACATCTTCCTATCTACTGTAAACCACCTGTCCAACTGGGCCAATCAGCAGGTGAGTCTCACCAGGGAGGGCCAGACGCTGCTCTGATTGGCTCCGCAGATGAAGATGAAGAACCAGAGCGTAGAGAAGACGAAGCAGAAGACGGAGACGAACATCACCCAGCCCAGAGGGTTCTCAGGCACCACGCGGGTCGAGGCCACCAGGATCCACACCAGACCTCCGATCACCTGCAGGGGAAGAGATCCGGGTGGGCCCCTGTGTCATCCTCTTTTCATATAGATCCAGTTGCCATGGTAACAAGACCCATATTTCCTCTAACCAGGCTTTTTAAGACAAAATCCTCAACTAGAAGATCAACAAAACTACTTTCAATGCTCTGATTGAAAAATGAGCCAATAAGAGAAGAGCTGAGGTGAAACAACGAGCGCCTGCTATTGGCTCAGGGCGTCAGTTTGATGAGGATTCTCTCACAGATGCATCCATATGAATCACTGTCACTCTCACTCACAGCTTTCACTTCTTTAACATGAAGCTGCAAGAGACTAATTTAAAAAAGGAAGGGCCGCATTGCTTCCTACATTTCCCATAATGCAACTCATCAGCATCGTCTTATCAGAGGCATCATTAACACTGAAAGCTTCTCAAAGTTTAACTCAGACTTTAAACCTCCAAACAGAAATCAGATGATTTTCTTGGCTTGTGAATATGTGTCAAGTTGGTGGAGTTTTTATCTCTACAACAAGGGTTGGGCCAAAGCACACACACACTCACACACACCAACACACAGACACACACACACCACACACACACACACCCACTCGCCCTCTGGCGTGTTTCTCTCTCTCTCCTCCTTTGACAAACACTGAGCTTGAAAGACTCTTCGATGAAGTCCCAGTGAAACACAGACAGGTCCTTTATTGTCCTTTACTCCTCATTGTGAAACTTTCCCTTAGTTTCACAATAAGACTTTTATTGCAGCGAGGACACATATCAGTCGTGTGTTAATAGAAAGTATCAACGGCTGAATTCTCCTGAAACCCTCCAGTCTTCATTTCCCTCAAAAACAACAATAACTTCCTCTGACCACTGATATGAAATCCACTGGTTTTTGGGAAACACCGATCGTACAGGTTTCCTCTGAGAAACTAAACATAAAGACCTGGATCTGCTCCTGCTTCTGAAAATTAATCCCAGGATTTCCAATAAAGATTTGTCAATAAAACTCTTTTCATTCGACTTTAATGAAGTGAAACTAAGATCAGAGGGAACAACAAACTGAAGTAGCTTTATTCATCTCTTCACTCTTTTTATCCGCTGATATTTGGACGTCATTCTATTGTAATTATGTGAAAAGAACAATAATTTGAATGATGCACAAAGTCATTGGACAATAAAAATTAATACCGCTGTGCATTTTGTAACCCGGCAACTAACGTTCAATACGAGCGCATGGAGAGAATGAGCCACGCCCTGATATCAACAACCTGCTGGGAGTCTGAGCCGCACCAGAGTTTCACCCGGAGAAAATATTATGAGTCTCCGTATTTTAACTATATGGTATTTGATGCTTATACATATTTATATGAAAGTGCACATTTCTATAGGATTTATTTCAGCGTAATTCACTTTCTGTGATGCTGAGAAAGTGAAGTTGAAGTTTTTCTACTCAATGTGAAAAGTAAAATAAAAATACATAAAATCCTGTATAATTTACACAATAACTAATATGAGCGTTTGTGACGGGACCATATCTCCAAACTCAGTAAGTAGTGAGAGAGAGGAAAGAGATACTCATCCGAACAAACACTGAAGCAACGTTCCTGTGAAACCTATTTGCTTAGTTCCCTCAGGCGGAGCAGCAACATCAATCATATCTGTGTTGCTCAGAACGTGTATTCACACCAGTGGAACTTTACTCATATTTATACATGCAGGGCATTCCAGGTGAGAGGGAACTGGCCTGAAGCCCATTAAGGTTCCAATGGAAAGACCTTTCACACCAGTATCCTGAAGTGTTTGTTCTCGGTGCAGACTGGTTCCAACCCGCACTCAAACTGGGAGGGGGCTGTGAGCATTGGGAGGTGACCTCTGCCCCTTCGGCATCTCACGGGTGCATCGTGGTTGATTGGCCGCTCTGGAAAAGGTTTCATCAGTTCAGTCTATAAGGCCGGAGAGGGCGTGTGTTCATTCTCCTCTGGAAAGTGGTCAGAGAGAAGAGAGCCGCTCTACGTAGCTTTCCAAAAAGCCGCTCCGCCTCATGAGCTCACTTCTCTGAGTCTGAGAACACAGCAGGGGCTCCACCACGAGCTGGGGTGGGGTGGGGTACATTCCTGAAAACCGACACTGGACCAAAAACCGGTCCAGCCGCTCCTGCCTCCCTGTGATGGTTTAGATTTACAGTGCAAACTCGGACCGGAGCAGTAAACCCCTGTTTTTTCCACCTGCATCGCTCAGATTTAATCTCCAGGTTTCACACCCTGAAAAACGATGAATTCAACCAGGAGCTTTTGTTTTGATGTGAGTTTAGCTTCCAAGTTAAAATGAATACAATCATTTGATTGTAGTTCACTGATTCAGACATTAGAGGATTAAACAACATTCTGTTCAAAGTGATGTTTAAAACTATTCTTTATATCCAGAAAAGACCTTTGTAGCTTTTTCCACAAATTAAATGCATCAGGTTGGAGAATGTTTCTAATTTGACATTTCTGCAGAAATTCTCTTTATTCGACATATTTCAGATGTGATCTTGAAAACTATTAATTATATTTAAAATGTGCAAGTCGCAATAGATTCCGTAAACAAATAAGGTTAGCACCTGTTAGCACTGTTCACTTGTCCTCATGTCTCAGGTTATCACCACTTTGCAAATGAGGACGTCAAACACAAGAAGGTCAAATAAACAGGATGTTGAGTGAGGATCTGAACGCTGCCTCGTGGTTTGAGGCGTTGTGTTGATTGTCTCGTGTGTAAAGTGTGTTTGCTCAGCTCTGGATTAAACATGTAAGAGGAGCATTGTTTCGTGACATTTACAATTCACAGCGTGTGACTGACACAGTTCTCATCACCCACTGCTGTTTTCCTGCTGCTACAGAAACATGCATTTTACCCAGGATCCGTTTGTCCTGTGGGGACGACTCAGAAGAACCGAACTGATCAGTGATGAGGAGACAGGTCGCGACACAAAGACTGGTAACATGGACCTGAGTCCTGGAGTGAAGATGGAGACTCCAGCAACAAGACTGAGAGGCATCAAATGAGAAACTCACAAACTCAGGGAGGAAGAAGAGGTCGGGAACGGAGGTGAAGATCCTGCAGCCTGTGGGCAGAACGTCCCCGGAGGTGGTGGAAGCCATAGTCCAAACAATGTGTGTGTGATTTCCTCTAGAGTGAGATGTGTAATCTGCTTTAATCTGCTTTTTAAAGTCTCTCTCTCTCTCTCTCTCTCTCTCTCTCTCTCCTCTCTCTCTCTCTCTCTCGCTCTCATTCTTTCCACTCCTCCCTCCTCCCCTGCACCTAACCCCTCCATCCCTCTACTTGAAGCTACCAGTTAGACAGGTGGTTTTGGGTTTCATTTGGATGTCTCCTCTCTCTCTCTCTCTCTCTCTCTCTCTCTCTCTCTCTCTCTCTCTCTCTCTCTCTCTCTCTGTGTGTGTGTGTGTGTGCCCTCATATGTTTATCATGTTTGTGTGCGAGTCTATAAAAGCAGAAGCGTTGGTTTACATGCACACAATAAAATAATTTGTTTAAAGAAAAGGAGAAGAATCGTGGATCCTCCTCTTTCTTCACCTCCAGCTAACAAAACATAATCACTTTGCATCTTTCCACCAAGTTTCGTGGAAATCAGTATTTCTCAATATTCCAAAAAAACCTTTAAGATGAAACTAATAAAACCTCCTTGTTTATCACAGATGACTCACGTCAATCTGCTGTGAGTCACATTCACCTGAGATATGTGAGACAATAAATGATTCTTTTGTGTGTCGCCCGGTCGGAACTGACAAACACAGCGTGATGGTTGCTAGGCTGAGGGATTAAAACACAGAACAATATACAAAACGCATTGTGTTGGACTCTGAACCTTTTCTCCTGGTGTCAGTTTGATGTCGCTCTGCTGCGGTGTCACAAAAACAACGTGCACAAAACAACAACGTGCACAAAAACAACAACGTGCACAAAACAACAACGTGCACAAACAGGGTCTCATCACTTGTCTGTCATCCTTCATCGTGGGAGGGGCCTGGGATCTGCTTCACTTCCTCTCAAGCTGGACACAAAGACTTGGAATGAAAGTTGTATTCAATATTTAACTATAATGATATTAAACAAATAAGTTAATAAGTTTCCGTGTGGACAGTTTGTCTCGACAATGAGAGACTTGACTTTGTGCTTTGGAGATTTAAACAAAGTTTCTCCAACTTGTGACCTTGTTCAGAAATAAATAGTTCAATCCAAACTTCATCCTTGCACAAACATAAGTGTGATCAAAAAAAGTGACATAAAATGAAAGAAGCCATCTTTGACCCGGGAGAGATGGAGGTTAAAGAATCAAGCTGAAGGATGAAGTGAAAAGTGAAGAGCTCTCCTGGGAATCTGTTTCTTCTCCAGCTCACGACACAGACGTCAGATTCAGCTTCAGACGTCCAGCTGCTTGTGGAACCTTCTGCACACGTGAAGAAGCTTCCATGTTGTTCAGAGGCAGAAACCTGATCTGAGGCGCTGACCCGCCCCCGGCGTCCACCTGCTGGGGCTCAGCCTCCCCCGGTGCTCCGAGGTGAAAGGTCAGCGAGGAGGAGCTCCAGTCCCATATCACTGGTTTCACATTGACTGTTTGAACCAGAGAAGCAGGTGGTGAGGTCCTCCTGGTGATTCAGCTCAGTTCTTTTATCGCACTTTGTTTTATTTGAGGGTTTTAACCGATCTCTGACCCCGAGGTGGTTTTAACGGGCTCTGGTCTCGTGGTGCAGGTTTCAGATCTTAGATGAGGTCATTAACTCCACAGAGGTTCCTCTAGTTCAGAAGCATGAACTCACGTGAAGTATGATAAACGTGGGGAGGTGTGGAGCTTCTACCTCCAGGGACGTGGACGTCATCACAGTTTGTCTATGAACTGTCTCGTTGTGTATGATTGTTTTATATTGTTCTCCTGTGGACACAACGTTACACTGTAGAGCATCTGGTCCATCAGACCGGGTTAGTTAATCAAGTCAACGATAATCCATTATTAATTTTTCAATATAAATCTGTTAGTTACATCTGGAAAAACAGATTGAAGTCACATTAGTAGAGAAAATGTAACTTGTGAGTCTGATGCTTGTCATTAGTTTTCTGAAGAAACTGTAATAATCAATATAAAAAACTATCAAAGGGCAGAAAGTCATTATTTATATGTTCAACTCACTGTCAGAATTAGATTATTGTTAATTTTTTGTTTATATTCATCTTCATAACTTCTTAGATCCTAGAACAATCAGTAGATTCCTATAATCCGAAACACAGATCCTCTCTGCTGATTGGTCGTTGCTGCTCTGTGGGATCAAACAAATCAAACGATCAGGAAAGGTGTGTCTTCTCTTCTGAGAGTTTTTCATTGGTCCTCAGAGATATTAATATATACTTTTAAGATTCTGCAGCCCAACGCGACACGAGGGTTTCTGGTCATCACAGGCAGCATCACCACGGCAACAGCTCAGGAATGTGGAAATACTGGATATGTAATATTATTCTACAGCAAACACAACACCAAGGAAATGGCCGGTGTGTTTGTGTTTGAGTGTGTGATTGTGTACACAACACTTAGCGACAGGTCCTGAGGAACGCAGGTTTTTATTGGGTCGTTGAGCCCGTGCTCATTTGAACAAGAAACCACTTAAAGGTCAGAGGTTAAGTTGTGTGTTAAACGTGTCGTACGATAAGAAGCTGTGGTTTGTGTGTTAGCGGCTGGAGAGACGTCAGTGGATCCACACCAGTCCCACGGTGGTGGGTGGGACCCGGTACTGGGAAACACGTCCTGCAGAGCAAGAAGAGAAGAACAATATTGCACCTTCATGTCTGTAACTTAGATTTGATATGAAGAAGGCTGAGGTGATGTGAGGCCTTTTGTTCCAGCTGTTAAAAAACCCTGGTTTAAATCCTATGGATATTTGTTTGCAGGCTGGTTTTTATATAATAATTACAGAGTTTTGTAGAATCTTTGGAAATTAAATAAAGTTGGGTGTGTATTTCTTAGTTTTATTGTCTTACACCTTTGTGAATTAAAAGGAGCCGGACAGACGAGACAAAGACATCTGATCTCTGACCAAGATCCAAGAATCATTCTTTGGGAAATCTATAAAAAAATAAAAAAGATGAATAAATGACTTAATAAAATGAATAAAGACGTCCTGTCTACAATACAGTAAGTTGAGGGAGATTAAAGTTATTGTGTTAACTTGTTATATCTTTGTTTAATCCATAGAAACATGAAGAAATAACGCAGGATCTATGAAGGGTGAAACCTCCTTATGCCTTTCAAAGACTTTAGTTTCATTACTACATTCACTAATGTTCTGCCATGAGTTAAACTACGTGTCCGCAGATTG
Source organism: Pseudopleuronectes americanus (assembly GCA_038501795.1). NCBI lineage: Eukaryota > Metazoa > Chordata > Actinopteri > Pleuronectiformes > Pleuronectidae > Pseudopleuronectes > Pseudopleuronectes americanus. The sequence continues at coordinate 612,848 of JBAMIH010000028.1, read as the reverse complement.
TTGTTCACGTTCAACTGTTGTATCATTGTTAAGATCCAGTGGAGACATGAAAACACAACTGAGGGACAATCTCAGCCGCTCTGCTCGACTGATTCATCCTCTCACTGCTCCGGGTCTTTTATGCCGCGCTATAAAAGACCACAGGAGACTAATTATTAACTGTAACTCTACACCACACACACACACACACACACACACTGCGACAACACACACACACACACACACACACATGCACACACACACACACACACACACAACCGATGTGGTAATGGGTGGAGAGAAGAGTTGAGCTGGTCAGTGAACAGTCAGATGATGAGGCTGAAAAAACTGTGATTATCAACTAAGATAATTTGATTAGACAAAAGGATCAAGTATGAACACATGCTGCTTGTTGATCTCTGGTTGTCTTCGTTCAGAAACACGTCTCAGGACAAAGTGATTCACTGTGACTGAAGACACACGAGTTGATAATGTGACCTTTGTCTTCATTAGCTCAACCTTCATTTCCCACCTTTCTGTTAACAGAGTGTTCAGCTCTCAGTTCTCACGCTGCTGCACACAGAGACGTCTTTGTGGATGTTTTGTTTTATCTACTGGTTCTTAAAGCTGAACTTCATTTCCTGTCACAATGCAGAACAGACATGTGGAGAAGTGTGGTTATAGAATGTGTTTTGATTTCTGTGGACAAATTAAAAAACAGGAACCAGTGAGTGACATGTTCCTCAGTTATAATGATCCTGAGTCAGACCCACACGCATGCTTCTGTCACCATCAGTTCTGAACATATTCTCTAATATTCATGTTTCCAGGTGTTCCTCAGGTTTATTGGCCGCTTTTTGGATTAAGTACAGTAATTAGGTATTTATTCGTAATCATCACATTTTTATATAATTACTGTGTTTTCATGAAGAGCCAAAGTAAATCATTCAGAAATGGAATAATCTACCATAGTTTGTCTTCTAATCATATTCATAGACAACGCCAAAAATATAGAACATTAGAAGCTTTATTCTGTAAAGTTTTCTTGTTTCATAAATTTATTTATGGCACATTCAAGGGTTTTATTCACGTCAGTAAACCTAGCTGACTCCTACTTAATTTTTTTTTAAATATTTCATAAAAATACAATCAATCCTCAAGTTGTACTTTTCCCCTGAGTGATGTCATCATCCCCGCGCTACATGGAGGAGGTCAAAGGTCAACTCGGTGATATCGAAGGCCAGGTGGGGGTGCAGGGGGTCCACGTAGACCTCCGGGCATCCTGATTGGCCCGTGGTGTGCTGCTGCTGCTTCAGGGAGTCCAGGGTGGAGTAGATGGCTCTGGCCCGCTGCTGCTCCGAGGGGGGGTCGGCCCAGCGGGGGGGGGGCAGCGAGGGCGAGTGGAGCAGGAAGTAGACGGACGACATGTAGACCTTCACAAACTCCTGCTTGACAAAAGACATGTCTCTCTGCAACACACAAACATGAAGCTGCAGTTACACCAGCTGGTCCTCAGTCCACAGACACACACTCCAACACACTGTGAGCTCACCCTCTACAGGTCGACACTGGTACTGCACTAACATACACAGTACATCTCACCTTCTGCGCCCGGCTCATGTTGATCTCAGTTTCCAGCCACGCACCCTGAGGACAACACATCGTTTCACAAGCAAAATTAAAAGATTATGAGTTTTTAATCACTTTATTACAGAACATAATATATTTGGGATTTTCTTGCTATTACAGCGACGGGATGAGCCAATCAGCTGCAGAAGAAACTAACCTTCAAATATTGTATTGACTGTGTGAGGAGACTTTTCATGACTGGTTTTTCAAAGATTCCCAACTTTCCATGAGAAATGCTAAATACTGATCATTCAGGCAAATAAACAATCACATTTATTTGATCATCTTTGCCAGAAAACTTAAATAAAATATAATTTCTCTAATTTGACACTACAATGCATAAAGCTGCTAAAAGAATCTGGATTTAAAGATTTGTGCTTGAACCCGGGATGCAGGACGGACTCCCCCTGAACTGACCCTGAGAGCGTCCAGCAGGTCCAGCTGCTCCAACAGAACAGGAAATGTAGAAAGTACAGGGCTGCAGATTAGATCTGAAACAGAAGTGTTATTCAATGTGGCTCCTATGGAAACAGTGATGTGTGCAGTGTGGATCAGAGGAAGGTGTGTTACCTGCATCCTGCATGGTGGGCCTGTCCATCAGCAGGGTGTCAGCTAACAGCTGTCTGTGCAGAGCCAGCAGGTGGACGCAGCTCACACAGTGCAGCAGAGTGTCAGGGAGGAGACTGAGGGACACACACACACACATCACTAACACACCTTCTGCAGTGTAGTGTGCACACATGAGGCTGAGGGGATGTCTCTGAATCAGCTGGTGAGGATCTAATGTGGTTGCTGATGTTCCCACCTGAGCTGCGCTCTGGTCCGCCTGCTGGTGGATCTGAGCCTGACGATCAGTCTCGGCTGCCGTCTGGCCTGAAGCATCTGCTGGAAGACACCGGCGGCTGGAGCTGAGAGGAGAGACACATGGACAGGTTTCACCCAGGTCACTTCCTGTGTGGACTTCTTCTGAGCTCTGCTGCATCATCTTACATCCTCTGGTGCCTGAAGCTTCCATCGCCACGTCCTTCTCGTAGGGAGTCCCCCCGTTCACCGGCAGCTCATAGGTCCTACACCCAGATGAAAGGCTCAGTGGAATTTACACAGGCAGATATATGGAAATGAGTGACCCTGATTTGTGTCTCTCTGATTTCAAATGCTCGTGTGTACCTGGTGGGAAGTGGATTCCTCGTGTCGTCGCTCAGTTTGAGGAACGACCAGCCGCAGCTCAGTTCTCCTCTCTCACCCGTCGACTACAACACACACACACACACACACACACACACACACACACACACACACACACACACACACACACACACACACACACACACAGCTATAGATTGAATCTCTGTTGTTTTTACATCTCAGAACTATGGAATGTGTTTATCTGTCCTCACATTCCGTATAAAGGTGACGCCCAGTTCAAAGAGGATCCCGAGTTCCGGGGACTCAGAGCTGCAGCGGAGGAAACAGTCTCCATCCAGGAGGGCGGGGAGGACACCTGTCATCTGGGTGAAACACACCGTCAGCAGCACTTCACACTCTGGATTATGCTCAACATTATGTTTCATCTCAGGGAATAAAGCCACAAGGGTTTTAGAGGGAAACACAACATCTTCACGTGCTGTAAACACACCCGGGGGGAGAAGCTCCAGGTCTTTGGGCTCTTTTGGTTGTAAGTGGCTCGAACTGTGTGGATGTTACTCAACACCTGAAACACAAGGTCAGCTCGTTGAAGGAAACTCTGGGATAGAGCATCTGGAGCACATGAATCACAGAACCAGCAGTGAAGAGGAGTTTACGACATGTAGCACTGGTGGTTCAAAGACGGATTTACAGGGAGAACTTATAGAATAAATACAGGAAATCAAGTAGAGCTGCACAAAAAGCTGCCTGATACCTGAGTTCCATCGAAGGCACAGAGGCGTATGTGTCGGCTCAGGACCTGAACTCCGACCCCCGGGGTGGGAATCATCTTGCAGCTCCACAAAGTGAAACAGACACAAGTGCGGACCTGCCGAGCACGAACCTGCACAACAGGAGACGGAAGGTCACAGGGATCAGACCGGATTCAAGTCAGAGAGGAAGTAAACAGGAAGAGGGAGAGAGAGCCTCACCCTGCCGGTGTCTGGGTCCAGGAAGAGGTCCTTAAAGGAGAGCTGTGATTGGCTGAGATCAGGCTGAATATACTGACTTCCTCTGTACGTTACACCTAGAACAAGATACACAATGTTTTAACACAAAGAGATTAAATGTGATGATGAGGTGGTGACAATAAATGTGAGAGAATCATCCAAATGCTGTCTCTGGTTTAAAGAACGGTCATATGGTCATACTACAAGTACAGCCAATGAAAGGTGTTTGTGTGTGTGTGTGTGTGTGTGTGTGTGTGTGTGTGTGTGTGTGTGTGTGTGTGTGTGTGTGTGTGTGTGTGCGTGTGTGTGTGTGTGTGTGTTTGTGTGTGTGTGTGTTTGTGTGTATAATGACCTTCCTCCACCAGCAATTTATTGAGAGTTGATGGTCTAAATCCTGAAGGTATGGCCCCCATGGCAGAGAGCACATCTGTTGCATCAATCTGTCAGACACACAAACACAAACACACACAAACACACACACACACACAGTATTGTGATAGGTTAACTAACGGTGGTAGCAGCTCTAGTTGAATTAAGTTCATATCGAGTTGTACCTCAGTCAGAGCCTTCCTCACAGTGGACCAGTTTGAATGTGAAGCCCCACTGGAAACAGAAATCTCTATTAGTTTTACTCCAATATTCAAATGATCGATATTTGATGGCACCACACAACAAGCAGCTGCTTAATGTCTCTAAACTTAAAATATGATTCAAAGTTGAACCTCTGTTTGTCATCAGTCAGCTCTTCACCGTCTTGCTCCTCCTCCTCCTCAGATGACTCTTCCTCATTGTCATCATCATCCTCGTCATCAACACCAGAATCAATCTGAAGAATTAGTTTTGACAGCAGCACAACAGTTAATTTCACTTTTAAATTTCTCTATGAATGAATCTTTTTTTCAAATGAAACTATATCCGGTGTTGATTGAAATGTGGAAAACATGCTGCAAAAGGTTAATTCGATTTTTTATACACCATTTGGGGTTAGGGTTATGAATCCAGGGGATCTGCTGGACACTGTGTGGTGCAGACTCTGAGCAGGTTGTGTTACCTTCAGGTAGGTCTTTGGAACCACTCCTCTGTTGCCCCCCCCGTCCTGAGCCAGCCACCAGCCGTCTGCCGTCTTCCTGATGATCCTCAAGACGTCTCCGCTCTGGAAACAGCAACATCCAATGAATTCAAAGATTCAAAGATCCTCACAGTCAGCAGGTGCAGCGTTAGATACAAGGAGAGAAGCTCAACCACAACCAGGTCTGAAATTCAAACCTGGACTTTAGCCTGTTTAAATAAAGTTAAATATCAGATAAGTCCTTGCATCACATGTATTTTACTGTTCATTCTAATCAATGTTGTAGATATAATCATTTTCTGATTTCTCTGGTTTCTACCTTCTTCACCTGGTGAAGGTTTCAGGAGTTTGACTCTTGTTGAGGAACAGAGGACGTCTCACCTTGTTAAAGACCATGAGACAAACTGGGACCTGAGAATATGAGCTCTACTAATAAAGTTTGATTGACTGATGTAATCTGATTCATATAAGAAATCATGCTGATGTTAACCACACACCCAAAGAAAGCTGAACATTAAGTATGTAGCACAAAGAAGACGAGAGCAGGACAGGTCACCTGAACACACAGATCTCCCTCCTGCTCTCCTTGGAAATCACTGAGGACTCTGTAGTTGGGAGAGTCTGACTGGGAGGGGGGTTTCCCAGCTCGCTGCTCATCTTCATCACTGTCATCGTCATCATCATCATCATCATCATCATCATCACTACTACTGTCTTCGCTATCATCGTCGTTATCACTTTCCTCCTTTGGAGAATAACTGTGGACGAAGAAAAGTTTCAACTTGTGCTTTGAAAATGACGTTTCTGTTCAGCTCCTTTACAAAAAGATGATGTTCATGAGTGAATAACAGAGAAAATATGTATCATAAGTAAACAATAATGAAGGAAGCGTCTCATCATATCTGTGTGTCCCTGACCCGGCGGCTGTGCTGGGTCCTGGAGGTGAGAGCTGCTGGGAGAGCGAGTCCAGCCGCTGCAGCTCGTTCTGCAGTCGAGTCTCCTCTTCCTGTTTCCTCTGGACGTAGTTTCCCACAGGAGCCAGCTCATCAGCCTGGGAGGCAACACAATCACACACATCCAGGTGAACACACCTGAGCAACACTCACTACAGAGTTTAACCTGAGGAGGTGTGTCTTTCTTTCACACTTATATGTGATGTTTGTTCATCTTCAACCATTTCCCCTCAATTACCTACAGAAAAAACTCTGTTTGATTAAAACGTCGTCTTGGACATTTGATTTCTAACCATAATTATCCTCAAGTTGAAGGATATGAACAATTTGTATTTGTCAGTAAATTGCTGTGTATGTTCTGCACGTTGGAGCTGAGATGAATAGTTGTAGAACTGACCTTGGTTAGACTCCTCAGCGTCCTCAGGGTCTTCTCTGCCGACAGCTGCAGCTCTTGACATCTGATTGAAACACACATAGTTCAAATCAAAGCTCAGGAGACCAACTGTGACCAGGATGGAGGTTGAGGAGGAGGAGAAGCTCCAGAGGAACCCTGACTCAGCTGTTTACCTGCGAGACGCCTCCTCAGTGGATCCAGCCTGACTCTGCACGTCCTTCAGCAGATGGTCCACCTGGGTCAGAACCACACACAGGACGGGTGAGCTCGTTGAGATGCTCGATGACTCACAGGTTATTATCATCATTTACTTCAGTGAGCGTGAAGCCCATTGCCCCAGCCTTCATCTAACATCTGCTCCTTCATCCAACATCTGCTCCTTCATCTAACATCTGCTCCTTCATCTAACATCTGCTCCTTCATCTAACATCTGCTCCTGCATCTAACATCTGCTCCTTCATCTAACATCTTCTCCTTCATCTAACATCTGCTCCTGCATCTAACATCTGCTCCTGCATCTAACATCTGCTCCTGCATCTAACATCTGCTCCTTCATCCAACATCTGCTCCTTCATCTAACATCTGCTCCTGCATCCAACATCTGCTCCTTCATCTAACATCTGCTCCTGCATCTAACATCTGCTCCTTCATCTAACATCTGCTCCTTCATCCAACATCTGCTCCTTCATCTAACATCTGCTCCTTCATCTAACATCTGCTCCTTCATCTAACATCTGCTCCTTCATCTAACATCTGCTCCTGCATCTAACATCTGCTCCTTCATCTAACATCTGCTCCTGCATCTAACATCTGCTCCTTCATCCAACATCTGCTCCTTCATCTAACATCTGCTCCTGCATCTAACATCTGCTCCTTCATCCAACATCTGCTCCTTCATCTAACATCTGCTCCTTCATCTAACATCTGCTCCTTCATCTAACATCTGCTCCTGCATCTAACATCTGCTCCTTCATCCAACATCTGCTCCTTCATCTAACATCTGCTCCTGCATCTAACATCTGCTCCTTCATCTAACATCTGCTCCTGCATCTAACATCTGCTCCTTCATCCAACATCTGCTCCTTCATCTAACATCTGCTCCTTCATCTAACATCTGCTCCTTCATCTAACATCTGCTCCTTCATCTAACATCTGCTCCTTCATCTAACATCTGCTCCTGCATCCAACATCTGCTCCTTCATCTAACATCTGCTCCTGCATCTAACATCTGCTCCTTCATCCAACATCTGCTCCTTCATCTAACATCTGCTCCTTCATCTAACATCTGCTCCTTCATCTAACATCTGCTCCTTCATCTAACATCTGCTCCTGCATCCAACATCTGCTCCTTCATCTAACATCTGCTCCTTCATCTAACATCTGCTCCTTCATCTAACATCTGCTCCTTCATCCAATATCTGCTCCTTCATCCAACATCTGCTCCTGCATCTAACATCTGCTCCTTCATCTAACATCTGCTCCTTCATCCAACATCTGCTCCTTCATCCAACATCTGCTCCTTCATCTAACATCTGCTCCTTCATCTAACATCTGCTCCTTCATCTAACATCTGCTCCTTCATCTAACATCTGCTCCTTCATCTAACATCTGCTCCTTCATCTAACATCTGCTCCTTCATCTAACATCTGCTCCTGCATCTAACATCTGCTCCTTCATCTAACATCTGCTCCTGCATCTAACATCTGCTCCTTCATCTAACATCTGCTCCTGCATCTAACATCTGCTCCTTCATCTAACATCTGCTCCTGCATCTAACATCTGCTCCTTCATCCAACATCTGCTCCTGCATCTAACATCAGCTCCTGCATCTAACATCTGCTCCTTCATCTAACATCTGCTCCTTCATCTAACATCTGCTCCTTCATCTAACATCTACTCCTGCATCTAACATCTGCTCCTGCATCTAACATCTGCTCCTGCATCTAACATCTGCTCCTTCATCTAACATCTGCTCCTGCATCTAACATCTGCTCCTTCATCTAACATCTGCTCCTGCATCTAACATCTGCTCCTGCATCTAACATCTGCTCCTGCATCTAACATCTGCTCCTGCATCTAACATCTGCTCCTTCATCTAACATCTGCTCCTGCATCTAACATCTGCTCCTTCATCCAACATCTGCTCCTGCATCTAACATCAGCTCCTGCATCTAACATCTGCTCCTGCATCTAACATCTGCTCCTTCATCTAACATCTGCTCCTTCATCCAACATCTGCTCCTTCATCTAACATCTGCTCCTTCATCTAATATCTGCTCCTTCATCTAACATCTGCTCCTGCATCTAACATCTGCTCCTTCATCTAACATCTGCTCCTTCATCCAACATCTGCTCCTTCATCCAACATCTGCTCCTTCATCCAACATCTGCTCCTGCATCTAACATCTGCTCCTTCATCCAACATCTGCTCCTTCATCTAACATCTGCTCCTTCATCTAACATCTGCTCCTTCATCTAACATCTGCTCCTTCATCTAACATCTGCTCCTTCATCTAACATCTGCTCCTTCATCTAACATCTGCTCCTTCATCTAACATCTGCTCCTGCATCTAACATCTGCTCCTTCATCTAACATCTGCTCCTGCATCTAACATCTGCTCCTTCATCTAACATCTGCTCCTGCATCTAACATCTGCTCCTTCATCTAACATCTGCTCCTGCATCTAACATCTGCTCCTTCATCCAACATCTGCTCCTGCATCTAACATCAGCTCCTGCATCTAACATCTGCTCCTTCATCTAACATCTGCTCCTTCATCTAACATCTGCTCCTTCATCTAACATCTGCTCCTGCATCTAACATCTGCTCCTGCATCTAACATCTGCTCCTGCATCTAACATCTGCTCCTTCATCTAACATCTGCTCCTGCATCTAACATCTGCTCCTTCATCTAACATCTGCTCCTGCATCTAACATCTGCTCCTGCATCTAACATCTGCTCCTGCATCTAACATCTGCTCCTGCATCTAACATCTGCTCCTTCATCTAACATCTGCTCCTGCATCTAACATCTGCTCCTTCATCCAACATCTGCTCCTGCATCTAACATCAGCTCCTGCATCTAACATCTGCTCCTGCATCTAACATCTGCTCCTTCATCTAACATCTGCTCCTTCATCCAACATCTGCTCCTGCATCTAACATCTGCTCCTTCATCTAACATCTGCTCCTTCATCTAACATCTGCTCCTGCATCTAACATCTGCTCCTTCATCTAACATCTGCTCCTGCATCTAACATCTGCTCCTTCATCTAACATCTGCTCCTTCATCTAACATCTGCTCCTGCATCTAACATCTGCTCCTTCATCTAACATCTGCTCCTGCATCTAACATCTGCTCCTTCATCTAACATCTGCTCCTGCATCTAACATCTGCTCCTTCATCTAACATCTGCTCCTTCATCTAACATCTGCTCCTGCAACTAACATCTGCTCCTTCATCTAGCATCTGCTCCTGCATCTAACATCTGCTCCTTCATCTAACATCTGCTCCTGCATCTAACATCTGCTCCTTCATCTAACATCTGCTCCTGCATCTAACATCTGCTCCTTCATCTAACATCTGCTCCTGCATCTAACATCTGCTCCTTCATCTAACATCTGCTCCTGCATCTAACATCTGCTCCTTCATCTAACATCTGCTCCTTCATCTAACATCTGCTCCTTCATCTAACATCTGCTCCTGCATCTAACATCTGCTCCTGCATCTAACATCTGCTCCTTCATCTAACATCTGCTCCTGCATCTAACATCTGCTCCTGCATCCAACATCTGCTCCTTCATCCAACATCTGCTCCTGCATCTAACATCTGCTCCTGCATCTAACATCTGCTCCTTCATCTAACATCTGCTCCTGCATCTAACATCTGCTCCTTCATCTAACATCTGCTCCTGCATCTAACATCTGCTCCTGCATCTAACATCTGCTCCTTCATCTAACATCTGCTCCTTCATCTAACATCTGCTCCTGCATGCTCCTCTCGTTCTAACCCGGATCTTCACTGAACGACTCAGCTGCTTCTTCGAACCTCAGCTCAAACATCATCCACCAAAATCACGTGATGGAAGAAGTTCGTAACTTTGACCTTTGTTTACATCGCTCGCTGAAATAAAGCGAACTTTGACGAGCAACAGGAAGATCACAGACATGGTGTCGGTGCTCCTGTGGACGGACCAACGGGATCACAGACATGGTGTCGGTGCTCCTGTGGACGGACCAACGGGATCACAGACATGGTGTCGGTGCTCCTGTGGACGGACCAACGGGGTCACAGACATGGTGTCGGTGCTCCTGTGGACGGACCAACGGGGTCACAGACATGGTGTCGGTGCTCCTGTGGACGGACCAACGGGATCACAGACATGGTGTCGGTGCTCCTGTGGACGGACCAACGGGATCACAGACATGGTGTCGGTGCTCCTGTGGACGGACCAACAGGATCACAGACATGGTGTCGGTGCTCCTGTGGACGGACCAACGGGATCACAGACATGGTGTCGGTGGTCCTGTGGACGGACCAACGGGATCACAGACGGTGTCGGTGCTCCTGTGGACGGACCAACGGGATCACAGACATGGTGTCGGTGCTCCTGTGGACGGACCAACGGGATCACAGACATGGTGTCGGTGCTCCTGTGGACGGACCAACAGGATCACAGACATGGTGTCGGTGGTCCTGTGGACGGACCAACGGGATCACAGACGGTGTCGGTGCTCCTGTGGACGGACCAACGGGATCACAGACATGGTGTCGGTGCTCCTGTGGACGGACCAACAGGATCACAGACATGGTGTCGGTGGTCCTCCTGTTGAAACCTTCCCTCGAACGAACGCACCTGCTTCCGGAGGTCGTCCCCTTCTCTCTGGAGCCGCTGCAGAGCTCCGCTTCTTCGGGGAGGCATCTCATCCCGGGACAGAACCCATGTGTTAGCTAACCGCTAGCTAGCTAGCTAACCGACGCTACTCTTCCACTGGTCGCTAGGCAACCGGGTTCCTCTCCAAGGCTGTGACTAACCGGAAATAAAACCCTCGCTCGTATAACCTCGTCCAAATAATGAAAACATGTTGTGTGTGTGTGCGTGTGTTATTTCTCAATATGTGTTACTCCCTGTTGTGCATTTGTGTTTTAGATATATTTACAAAGCGTTGTGTTTTGAATAAATCTCTACTTTCCTCTCGGTGTTGAGCTGCTGCCCCCTAGCGGACCGGAGGAGCAGCAGTCAGAACTTCTTTCTGTTGAACATTTCACTGTTGTGTCAGTTACAAAAGACACTTGGTCAAATTCATCCATCAATAATATTACTGCTTGTAATAATAACTATAATTTTTAACGTAATAAAATAATGGAAGCATCTACATCCTGAATGTCCAAGATTATCGTTTGCAGTATATTTGTAATGTTTTATAGGAGTTTTCAGTAGTGTTTTGTGTTATTTTGTAGCATTTTTATAGCATTTTGAAGTATTTCCGTGTTTTTTTCTAGTAATTGTTCATATCTGTAGTAATTTTTCTAGCTTTTTCTGTTAATTTGTATCAGCTTCATATTTCTTTTAAGAACTGGGTAGTTTTTGTCATATGTTTGTAATAATTCGCATCATTTTGAATTTCTTTTGTGGTATTCTTTTTAGTATTTCTGTGTATTTTGTAGTAGCTTTATACTAATTTGTAGTAGTCTCTAATATTTTCTAATATTTTCTTGCTCAGTGGAGGAAGCAACAGGTTTGTAGAATCAGCCTCTGCTTGTCTTCACGTTCCACCAGCAGAGGGCGCCTCCAGCCCACAGCATGGAACCAGCTGGAGCTGTTAATTAAACATCTTTGGGTTCCATCACATTAACTTTGAATAACGATGAGTTTCCTGAGCTGATGAATATTTTCCTTTGTTTATTTTTACATGACAATAATGAACACAGAATATTTTGCCTCAGTTTTAACATCTAAGTGTAAAACTATCAATATAAATCTGCTCCAAATGAATGATGTTTTTTATATCTCCCTTTCAAGGCTCTTCGCTCATTTCACACGTGACTCCAGATCAGTTTCCTCTCAGGTACAAACACGTGGTTCGTGTTTTTCATCTGATGAAACAGACGTGAACGTGGGAGCAGAAGTAATCTATTACCTGAGCAGCGGCTCCAACTTGACCGTGAGCGCGTCCCCGTGAGGAGAGGAGGTGCGACCGGGACACGGGGACAGAGACACCGGGACAGAGACACCGGGACAGAGACACCGGGACAGAGACAGAGACACCAGGACACAGGGGCAGAGACAGAGACACCGGGACAGAGACACCGGGACAGAGACAGAGACACCGGGACACAGGGGCAGAGACAGAGACAGAGACACCGGGACAGAGACCGAGACACCTGGACAGAGACACCGGGACACAGGGACAGAGACACCGGGACAGAGACACCAGGACACAGGGGCAGAGACAGAGACACCGGGACACCGGGACAGAGACCGAGACACCTGGACAGAGACACCGGGACACAGGGACAGAGACACCGGGACAGAGACAGAGACACCGGGACAGAGACACCGGGACAGAGACAGAGACACCAGGACAGAGACAGAGACCGAGACACCAGGACACAGGGGCAGAGACAGAGACAGAGACACCGGGACAGAGACAGAGACACCAGGACAGAGACAGAGACACCGGGACAGAGACACCGGGACAGAGACAGAGACACCGGGACACCGGGACAGAGACAGAGACACCAGGACAGAGACAGAGACACCGGGACAGAGACACCGGGACAGAGAAACCGGGACAGAGACAGAGACACCGGGACAGAGAAACCGGGACAGAGACAGAGACACTGGGACACAGGGACAGAGACTGGGACCGAGAAACCGGGACAGAGAGACCGAGACAGAGACACTGGGACAGAGACACTGGGACAGAGATCCAGGGACCGGAGACACTGGGACAGAGACACTGGGACAGAGATCCAGGGACCGGAGACACTGGGACAGAGACACTGGGACAGAGATCCAGGGACCGGAGACACTGGGACAGAGATCCAGGGACCGGAGACACTGGGACAGAGACACTGGGACAGAGACACTGGGACCGGAGACACTGGGACAGAGATCCAGGGACCGGAGACACTGGGACAGAGATAAAGGGACCAGAGACTGGAACCGAGACACTTGGACAGAGATACAGGGACCAGACACCTGGACCAGAGAGACCGGGACACAGGGACCGGAGACACTGGGACAGAGATCCAGGGACCGGAGACACCTGGATAGAGACGTTTCCTCATTTATTAATATTCGTATTCATCTTCCTCCTTTCATTTCGGTCTCTGAGGATCCATATTGTCTCCATCGGACGCAGAGAACTGAAGCGTAAAGATGTTTTTTATTGAACCAACACTTTTTCCTTCTGGTCCGAGATGAAGGTTCGTGCGTGAGGAGCTGCCGAGGAGCCGCTGAGCAGCGCATCTGTGCATCTGTTATTAATTCCTCACTTTGTGTGACTGAGAATTAACAACATGAGGAATCTCTCTGAAGTTCTGTCCGAGCTGGACGGGACAGGTGAGGAAGAGGAGGAGGAGGAGGAGGAGGAGGGAGGCGCGCGGAGGGGCGGTGTGCGCGTGCTCGTGGGGTGCGTCCTCTTCCTGCTCATCGTGTCCACGCTGCTCGGGAACACGCTCGTGTGCGCGGCCGTGGTGAAGTTCCGCCACCTGCGCTCCAAAGTCACCAACTTCTTCGTCATCTCATTGGCTGTGTCCGACCTGTGCGTGGCCGTGCTCGTGATGCCGTGGGAGGCCATCACCGAGGTCACGGGCACGTGGCTGTTCGGAAGCTTCTGTGGCGTGTGGATCGCCTTCGACATCATGTGCTCCACCGCCTCCATCCTCAACCTGTGCATCATCAGCGTGGACCGCTACTGGGCCATCGCCAGCCCCTTCCGGTACGAGCGGAAGATGACGCACCGCGTGGCCTTCGTCATGATCGGGGTCGCGTGGACGCTCTCCATCCTCATCTCCTTCATCCCAGTGCAGCTCAACTGGCACCGGGCGGGCCAGGAGGGCCAGGTGATGGAGGAGGTGGTGGAGGTGATGGCCGGCTCAACCAACAGCAGCACCAAGGTCCAGAGCTGCGTGGCCAACCTGAACAGAACCTACGCCATCTCCTCGTCCTTCATCAGCTTCTACATCCCCGTGGTGATCATGATCGCCACCTACACCCGCATCTACCGGATCGCTCAGACCCAGATCCGCCGCATCATGTCTCTGGAGCGGGCGGCGGAGCAGGCCCAGAACCAGGGCCAGAACCAGGGCCAGAACCAGAACCAGGGCCAGAACCAGGGCCAGAACCAGGGCCAGAACCAGAACCAGGGACAGAACCAGGGCCTCAGCGTGAACCAGCAGCACCGGCCCCACGACGAGGCCTCGCTGAAGTCCTCGTTCAAGAAGGAGACCAAAGTCCTGAAGACGCTCTCCATCATCATGGGCGTGTTCGTGTTCTGCTGGCTGCCCTTCTTCGTCCTGAACTGCACCGTCCCGTTCTGTGACCCGCCCTGCGTCAGCGACTCCACCTTCACCGTGTTCGTCTGGTTCGGCTGGGCCAACTCCTCCCTCAACCCCGTCATCTACGCCTTCAACGCAGACTTCCGCCGGGCCTTCGCCACCATCCTCGGCTGCAACAGGATCTGTTCCAACAACGCGGTGGAGGCCGTGAACTTCAGTAACGAGCTGGTTTCCTATCAGCACGACACGACGCTCCACAAGGAGGCGCTGGTCCCTGCGCAGCAGCGTCCGTGCAGCGTCCACGCCGGCTGTGACCACCTGGAGGCCGTGAGCGCACAGTTTGACGAGGAGTCGCTCGGGTCTCCCGGCTCTCGGAGCCACAACCGACTCCTGCTGCTTCCTGCTGCCGTCCAGCTGGAGGAGGAGCCGGAGATCTCCCTGGAGACCATCACGCCCTTCACCCCGGTGGCCGGGCTGGAGAGGGACGCTCTGATACCTGGACAGGTGCAGCAGGACGGATAGAACTCAACAGGTTCACTGGACCTCCTTCAAAGACACAAGAGTGAACTTCAGCTAGGAGGACTCAGACCGGTTCTCATAACATTTACAGTTTGTTGACTTGGAATCATCGAGAATGTTTATAGAAAAAAACATGAACAAACCTAAATTAGTAAATGTGTTTCTCTGATTGTTGCTGATTTATTTTTGTGTTTGTTGAAACTGAAGCAGATTTGAGATTTTAGATCAGCCTCACACACACAGGCTGGATTCTAATTAAAAGATCTTCTCAGACATTCATCTTAATTTATTACACGGAGATACTGAATGTTTCCCTTATTTCATTTCTGTATTTATGTGAAATTATTTGAATTATTACAGTAACACAGACAGGGTCGCCCTTTTAACAGCCACCCTGTATTACTCATCGTCATGGCTACAATAATAAATGAACGCACAAATACTATGGGGTTTTTTTGTTTAGGAAAAGATTGTGGTCTCTGTAAAATCATTTAGTTAAGTTTATAGGATCTACGATAAATGATATGATATGATGTAATGTTACTGTGTCTGTCTTTTTTTAAGTGAATGATCTGAACACGTTGTTTGGTCCGTGTCCCATCTGCTAACATGTAGGAGGTGTGTGACTCTCACTGCAGCCAGCCACCAGGGGGCGATAGAGACCCTCTGGCTTCACGTCATCCATCTTTATTTACAGAAGTTTTTGTCAATGGAACAAAGTGATATAAGGGCTGGTTGTTATTGAACAGAAATGATGTGAATCAGATCACGATGACAAATGATCTGTAACTGAAAGCAGGAGGTTTAGTGGACGTGCTTTATCTGTTCATGACGTGGCACCTGTCAAATGTTCTGCTCATCAGCGGCGTGAAGAGCGATGGGAACATACTAGAAGTTAGACTTCATCCACAACATCGACCAACAAATAGATTGAACAGGAAACAAAGTTCAGGGTTTTGTGGATCCGTCATCTGGGGAATCCACTTTGTGTTTGTTCACATGACCTGTGCAGGTCTCACATCCAGGGAAACGTTTTAATACGTTTTTGCTTCAGGCTGTTCCTCATGTGATGTTTCTGCAGGAAGTGGCCGCTCCTCCGTCCCATCTGACACATAACTATTGATTCATGAAATAAAATCCAGAACCTGAGGATCATAATCCACATTAAAGCTGCTTTGTTTAGTGTGGTCAGGGGGTCGGTGAGGAAAGACGTGTCTCAGCGAGGCAGGTGAGGATGTGATTGGTCGATGAGGATCAGGACCCCCCCCCCACACACACACACACACACAGAACCACATGGTCTGCTCTCAGAAGCTTTTCATCATCTTGTCTTCTGCCTCAGAAATGGACAGAAGAGTTTGATGCTCACGGAAAAATGAGTTCTGCTCTTCTCTTTCTGAACTGATGGTTTCTCTCCATCTCCGGTTCGGGGACATCCAAAAACTTTACGTTTTGTTTGATGAAATCTTCTTTTTTAAATAATCTAAATTTTCCACCTTGAAATTTCATAGCTTTTATTGTGGAGAGTATTTTGTGATGTTTCAGAAGTGTGTGTGCGTGTGTGTGTGTGTGTGTGTGTGTGTGTGTGTGTGTGAGTGGAAATACATATTAGTGCTTCAGGGGTCACACTGAGTTCCACAGCAGGACGAGGCTTCGTGGTTGATTCTTTCACCAACACACCACAGTGTAACCCTGCCTGGTAATAAAACCATCAACTGATGCTGATTCTGATCGAAGACTTTCCTCACACTGAAAACTCTTTAAAAAAGAACGACCTGCTCATTTCTGGGTTCATCAAAATAATGAACGTCCAGTTCTTCAGATCATTATTTAGAAATCGATCAGTAGCCCGAGGTCACAGAGGCCGAGCAGAAACGTCTGAGGATAGAATCCAACCTGAGCTGGAGATGAGAAGCAAAGCAGGACTCTGTGTGTCACTGGGAGTGAGTTGTTCTTCTCTGTGTGTTTGTCGCTTTCATCTTCAGACGCTGGTGGAGTTAAAACGCAGCAGACGACCTTTGACCTCACAGGTGTCTCTGCTGCTCCAGCTGCTCCCACTCTGTCCCTGGGACCCAAATGTACCTCATAATGCAACATGGATGGATGATGGCAGTTTTCATACAGGAAATGAAACCGACATCATAGATATTTTGGATTATTTCTGGTCTAAATACTTTTGTCGTCTTCACAGCAGCTACAATACAAACTGCTTCTTTTCCTCAGCTCTGCATTAAGAGAGAATCATTTACTCTGTTCTAAATGAAGAAGGTGAGGGTTACACACACACTTACACACACACACACACACACACACACACACACACACACACACACACCATCTCCCTCCTTGTTCCTTCATTTCCATTTAGATGATGGAACCTGATATTTAAGTGTAATCTCTCCAGATAATAAAGCTGCATATAAACACAGTTTGTCTAGTACTGTAGTACTGTAGTACTGTAGTACTATGGAGTACTGTAGGTGCTGATGCTGCTTGTGATACCATCATCCTGTTACCATGGCAACCAGTTGAAGCCTCTCAGGTGATGAAGACAGGACGAACGTATGTCAGGCAAAATTCTTTAGTCCATAAATTACAATGAAAAATGAAAACTAACAGATCAGATGAAACTATGGAACAAACATGAAGCTTCCGCCTCAATGAGAAAACGTCCTACGATAAAATAACAAAGGACGGAATTAAAATAGATGAGTAATAATGAGACGGGACAACGTCTACGTTTTTTTGCAGAAACATAAACCAAACGTTGACTGAGAGGAGAAATTACCAGCAGCCGAAAAACAGGGAATTAAAAAGTGATTTCACTCTGATCAATAAGAACATGAAGCAGCCAGCTGATCATCACTGGAACCTCCCACACCAGGAAACCAGTTCAGTATTAAAATCACATTCATCTGTTCATCAGTGATCGTGAGGCAGCGATGTCGTCATAGAAACCATCAATAGGGAGAAGAGTAACTTATTACACATTGTTCCTTGTAACTTCCAGTAACTGATTACATTTCAGAGTAATCTGACTCCAACCGACAGTTTGAACATGAACTCAGATCTAAATGGTTTTTCAATGACACATGTTTCATCTTAGTCTCATCACATTCTCTTCTATTGCCCACACACACACAGACACAGACACACACACACACACACACAGACACACACACACAGACACACAGACACACACACACACACACAACACAGACACACACACACATGATCACGATCAGACGAGGCGACGCACACGGTGGATCACTGATTGCAGCCGCTTCTCAATGACCGTTGAAAACTTGAAAGTGGACACTTCTGTTTGCTGTGAAGGACTCAGAGTCATCAGGAGCTCATCACACATACACACACACACACACACACACAGAGAAACACACACACAGACACACACACACACACACACACACACAAAGACAAAGAGACGTTTGACTCTCCAGTTATATATAAGCTGTAGATAAAGAGATCACCGGGTCGGACTGGAGAGCGTGAGGAAAGTGCCGTTCAATCTCATCCCGTATGCATTTCACTGTCATGGAGATAAATTATGTTTCAGTCCTTTTCACTGAAGAACATTGTGTCTCCTGAAGACGACAGATGTCACAACACCAGTTTTATTTATGCTCCCAGGGACACAACGCCTGAGTCGTCTACAGCTGTGAACTCCGGATAATGTCAAGAAGATTGTGTCCACAGATGTTGTGTATTTAGTGTTTGTGAAGCAGCAGCAGCAGGTTGTCGGGTCCGACTTGTTCACACCGACAAGAACATGTGGGACCATCCAGGCGAGGGGCGGAGCCTGTAGAGAAGCAGGGGCGGAGCCTGTAGAGCAGCAGGAGGCGGGACATGACGTATAAATCCTGCTGTGGAGAGATCAGTGTTGTTGTTTACAGCTCGTCCACACCGGGTCGTCCATCACCAGAAGATCTGGACTCTCCTCGTGTTTCTAAGTTAAACTTCTCATGACTCAGTCATTTATCACCAGGTCAAGTCTACCTTCTGTTCAATGGGTTTGTTTCTACAAACCTCCAGTAGGAGGCGACAGAGTCCGAGCAGCACTCTGTGGGTCTACTTCAGTAGGCTGAGAGACAAAAAAACACAAACACACACACACACACACACACACACAAACACAAACACACAAGAACATTCTACTTCTATCTTCTAACTCTAACCTGAACATGATTCGAACCCTAAAACCAAATCGTATCTGTCAAACAGCTCAAGGTGAAAGTGAGGTCCTCACTCTGCAGGGTATACACACACAAAATGAAAAGCAAAGTTCCTCTGGTATAAAAACAGACACGTGAAACCAAAAGAGGAGGAAACACTTTCCTCACATTGTCCACTCTGTCTTCTCCGAGGCGACACCAGCTGTGACACCTCTGATCTGAGAAACTGATGCTTCTCGGACTGATGGCGCTCGGCGAGCTGCTCGGCACGGAACAAGGTGACACGCTCGTCCCTGATTGGCCCGGACCGGGCGGAACGAGGTGTTTACTGTCGCCGACTTGTTTTTGGAAGCATCTTTTCTTCAGCAGGCAGATTCCTGGCAGCGCGGGGCCACCGAGCCTCCTCGCCCCTCCACCGGGGCCGAGCTGAATGAAGGAGCTGGGCGGCCATGGCAGCGTGTCAGCGGGGGGTTAAGCTGTGACCCAGATTCCTGCACGAGTCTTTGTCCTGGAGAAGAGAGAAGATTCTCCTCATTCATCTCAGCCCAGGCTGAGCTACTCACTGTTATTAATACAGTGACAGAGCGGCAGAGCAAGACAAGCGTGGGCCAATAGAGAAGAAGAGAGGGACTTTCATTTACTTTCATGCATCAAAGATGGTTTCAGTTCTTGAAGAAGCAGCAGATGTGTAGATTTGTTCTGTGAAGGTGTTCTATAAACACTTTCAATAAATAAGTGTGCTTATCAGATATGAGTCACGAACCCAACAGCTGCAGCATGTGGTGCCCTGGTGGAGACTTAATAACATATCATTGTTCTCTGTTTTCACTGAATTAATCCTACATCTTTTTTTAACATCAGTTTATTAAACCAACATAAAGTTTCCACCAATTTATTCATTTCCCCTCTGAGGATTTGCTCGCTCAGGTTCTACGTCGTGAACATTTGTTTCCAGTTCAGAAACCGTGAGTTGAAGAAAAAGCTGAAGAACAACAAACTGTGAAATGTATTTACCAAAGTTTGTGTAAAATCAAGATTTAGAAACAAGTTTATTTATTTCAAGACAAACTAAAATCAAGACGCTGTGTTGGAAGTTTGTATTTGTTGTGTTGAACAAAGAATCGTTTTGTAGAGTGAACGACAACCGAAGCATCCAAACCCCTGAGGTGTCGCACAGAGGGCGAGAAAACCCCTTGGCAAGTGTGTCCATTGTCCTCCTGTCTCTCCCACACACACAGACAAACACACACACCACAGAGACACACACACACACACACTCTCAGGGTTTTGTCAGTGGGGGTGAATGTGGGAGGCGTGGGCACTTCTGCGTATAGTCCTCCTTGCTGCACCTCCTTTATCCCCGGCCCCTCGGCCCCTCGGCTCCACAGCGACCCGGAGCCTCGGAGCGTCACATGGTAAGAGAGCACCGGGCCTCAGCTCGCACCCGACAACTCGACAACTCCAACACAAACACCACAACACTGGTTCTGCTTCTGCCTGAGACCAGGGAGCCACATGCTAGAGACCTCACAGCCTTACAGGAAACTGAGGATGTTGTTGTTGTTGTTGATTCCATCGTGATTAATAGATGAGGGGTGTATTAGCAGGAGGCGGGGGGGGTGGGGGTGCTGTGAATGCAGGGGGATTATTTTTGTTTTGATGCTGTTCGTTTGACTCTGATCTTCTTAGGATGAAAAGGAAGTTGTAATTATGTTAAAAGGAAAATTTAAGTAAAGCAAAGGTTTGAAACATCTTAATTTATCTTTATATGAATTTGAAAAAAAAAGTTGTTTTTCAGTTTGATGTTTCAGAAATGAAGAAAAGTTTGATTTCATTGATTCACTGATCCAAGTAGAAGGTTGTTCTATTTGTTGTGTTAAATCCACATCCTGACATCAGATATGAGGCCGCAGCACAGCGCCCTCTGCAGGCGCCTCCGCGTCAGAACAACAGGATCATATTTACATTACATTTGTTTTGGTAACATGTTTTAGACATGTGGTTACCACGGAAACCAAGCTGTGCTCGAAACAACCCTAATGATGGTGAATAAAGATGGACGACATAATAAAGCCAAAACCTCTGCATTGCCCCCTGGTGGCTGGCTGCAGTATAGGTCATAAACCTTCCTACTCCATGTTAGCAGATGGGACACGGGCCACACTAAAAATCTA
The DNA here is from genome assembly GCA_038501795.1 of Pseudopleuronectes americanus. NCBI lineage: Eukaryota > Metazoa > Chordata > Actinopteri > Pleuronectiformes > Pleuronectidae > Pseudopleuronectes > Pseudopleuronectes americanus. Next base: position 591,295 of record JBAMIH010000028.1, on the reverse strand, counting down.
AGTAGAAGTTAAATGTTTGTCTAAGATGTTTCTGTCTTTTCAGGTCGGTGAGTTCACGTTTGAGTTATAAAACATATTATTGATTAAAAAAATCTGATTTATCAAGTGAGAAAAACAAATATTACAAATCTCCTCTGCAAGACTTTTATAAAGGTTTATTAAGGTAAAGTTCAGACGTTCAGCTCATATTTAATTAAATGTTGTAACGGATGCAGTTTAATTACTTTGGGTTTAATCAGTGTCGTTTGTGATGCAGCAGGTTTTGTGTTTTACTTTTGTTGCTCCCCTTGTTGTGCGTCTTGTTTATAGAGCTCTCAGCCTTCAGCCAATCACAATCACTGGTGTTAACGCCTCGAGTGAACTCATCCAGACAAAGAGCCGAACACTCTGAGGTCGTTTTGTGTTGGTTTGGTTCTAATGTTTCTCAGTGTGAAGAGAAATGATTATGATTCATTATAATTGGACTAAAGAGTCTGATGATGACTCCTGTTCCTGTTACGACTTTGTCTTCAGACGCTGTGGAGAACGACATCCTGATTTAATGTTCCACTTCGCTGCAGCACAAACACAAACATTATTAATTAATGGATTAATGTTGGCACCACACCACCTGTTGTGTTGTCGTCACTGCGTCGCATCACTTAGTGTGTTAGGGATCTGATTCATCCAGATGCTAATTGTTGACATCAATTCAAACTGCAGACGCTGTTAATTAAAACACAAACAGAACAACTGAGGAAACTTCAACGAGCTGCACATCAGAATTTAAAATACAACAAACATCCTCTGAATATTGAATGGTTTTAATAAAGAACTCAACACAGCTGATTCAGACACAAACTGATAATCAGTGTTAATGTTGTTCAGACACGTCCGAGCAGTGAAACATCTTTAACTTCACATTATGACTTTATTTAATTCACAACATCATGAATTTAAACTTGTAATATTTCTACTTTCCTCTATATTATAATGTTATTGTCGTAAAATCTCAACTTTATTGTTGAGCTCTGATTTATTTAATTTCTTTGCTTCGTCTTCTTGGATCTTTATTATCAATAAAAACAATTTGAATTTGGTGGAGATTCAACTTTTTATCTCTGCACTTTTATGATCTTCTGATTTCATCCCTGCTTGTTTTCATGTGTGACATCATCTTCATTGAGAATAATTCATGGATCCTGATGAGACATAAATGTGTTTGAGTGATTAGGTTCAGATTCACTGTTGTTGCTAAGAGACGGAGTTAAGTGTCCTCTCCTCCGTCATCTAGACGGTCTAAGCTCCTGTGTGTGTGTGTGTGTTTGTGTGTGTGTGTGTGGGGGTGGGGGGGGGGCTCTGACGCTTGACTGATTTTCAATAAGCTCCCCCCCCCACCCCCCACCTCCCCTCTGTCCTTTGTCTTTTTTAACATTTAACACTCGGCCTCTTTGACTCTGAGATCTTGATGCAGAGAGAAATTCTCGATTACAAGTTAGATTTGATTTAGAATTCAGGCGACAGATATTATGTTTATTACTTTATCATTTTAAATCAAAACAGCTTGAAACTGTTGAAGTAGTTTTTACTCTGTTCCCTGATTTTAAACAGGTTTTCTTTGGTTATAAGAGAAAAACATGAATAAGAGCCTGTGTGAGGAAACAGGTTCATCACAACTCATCACGTACATCGATCCCTGAGCAAGGAAATGATAATGATGGGATTTATTTTAACAGTTAATTTAGCAAAGTTACAGAGTGTTTCACAATAAGATAAAAGCAACGATAAAAAGGATTCGATCTTTGTTTGGTCTCCACCACCTGATGTGGTTTGAGCTGCTTCTCACTTTGTTCACCAGCAGGCGTCAGATTAACTTCATTAAATCTTGTCTTCAGAAAATAACCTATTCTCTGTGTCCAAATGTCCTCCTCAGCAAACATGAGCGTCCTTCCGTGCAGCGTCCTCCTCGTCCTCGTCCTCTCCGTCCTCTCCGTCCTCTCCGATGCCAAGCGGCAGGCTGGTCAGGCCAAACCCGACAAACCTCGCCAGCCTCCCACCGAGCCCCCCCCGGCCAAGAGGCCCAGGAACCGCTCGGTGCCGGGCTCGGGGGAGCTGACCACCAAGGAGGGACACCGCTGCACCTGGGAGACGTCCGGAGACGGCCTGGTGAGCCTGGTGGTGAACTGCAGTACTGAGACGCTGGGGGAGCAGCAGAGGTGAGAGGATCTGTCAGAGTGAGACATGGGCTTCATGAGGAAATCAAACCTCGTCACGTCCGTCATGACCCTGAGCTCGAATTCACTCAAGAGCTTCGGTTGGACACTTTTTCTTGAGTTTGGATTTGGTTTGTGTTCGGTTGTTTCCCTGAGTTCTCAGCTTCCTGTTTCATTTCCTGTCTTCGTCCTGTTTCCTGTCGTTGTGATCGTCTTCACCTGAGTTCCGTCCTCCGTCCTCTTCGTCTCGTGCTTCTCTTCGTCTTCGTCAGTTCGTCTTGTCCCGATCACTCGTTTTCTTTATTTTCTTTTTCTTGGACCATCCTTTGCTTTTGTGCCTTCCGTTAAGTTCTATAGATTTTTCCGAACAGAAAGTCACTTCTTGTTTTTGACCTTCACCTGACCCCTGCCCTTTGATCCTCCTGCGTTTCATTCTGGAACAACAAATACTTTTCTGCCACTAAAGGTCACAATATGGACTTTGTTGACGTGGTGCAGAAGTGCAGGATTTATATTCCTTGATTTTCTTGACCTCTGCTCATCTTCCTCCTGCAGGTATTGGTGCCGTTACGCCGGCAAGCCGGACCTGTGCCAGGCGTACGGCGTGAAGTCCAGTCAGTACTGGAAGCAGCTGGTGGGGAAGCTGAAGAAAAGGCAGAACGCCTGCGACGGAGAAAAAGTCCTGAAAGCAAAAACCTGCAAGAAGGCGCCGGCCGAGGCCCACATGAAACTCGCCCAACACAGCGGAGAGGAGGAGAGGAAGGCCGGGAAGGAGGGGGGGAAGAAGAAGGGAGCCTCTGCCGGCAAGAATCAGGACGGTGGGAAGACTGAGAGGAAGAAGAAGAACGAGGAGGAGAAGAAGAAGGAGGAGAGGACTGGCTTGGAGGAGGAGGGAGTGATGAACGACATGCAGCCGGTGCAGAGCTTCTGCAGCGAGGGATGGAACTCGGTCTGCTCCTTCTTCGTCAGGTTCTTTGAGGGTTGAAGAGACGGATCAGAATCTGAACCACAAGGAGGAGACAAAGGCTCTTTAAATCAGAAGAGTTAAAAGAAATGAAGCTTCCATCTAATTTACAAATTCATTAAAACGTAGAACTGAATTATCCGTGAAATCAAATTCATCACATAAATGAATCTGGTTAATAATTCATGACAAACGCCTCCAGTTAGTTTCATTTAACATCTTTGAGTTTATCGTAGTTAATTTTGAATCAGATGTTGTGACTAATAATTCAAAGGAGATGGTGATGATGATGAAGATGATGACAGTAGTGATCAGTAGATATATAGTCAAGTTTTTTGAACTTCATTTGTTTTGTGCAACTGATACTTTCTATAAACTTTGTGTAACTTTTGTAAAAAAATAAAACTGAAAAAAACCTGGTGACTGTTTTATATCTGTGCATCAGCGACACCGTGTGGCCACGTCAGGTATTTTCATTAAAATTTAAATTAAATTAAAAATCATGTCTAAGGCAGAGAAACTCCTGCTCTGCAAGAACCTGCAGCGACATTCAGTGATGATCCCTCTGTGTGTGTGTCTGTGTGTGTGTGTGTGTTACACTGAGTCTCTGCTGCTTTAAAGATTAAACACACAACTGCAGAATGGAGCGAATCCAAGAAACGGAGGAAGAAGTGGAATCTGGAGTCTTAACACCTCTCAGTGGTTACCAGGCCAACAGCCCAACAAGTGGTGCGTGAGTGTGTGTGTGTGAGAGAGTGTGTGTGTGTGTGTGTGTGTGTGTGTGTGTCTGTGTGTGTGAGTGTGTGTCTGCGGGAGGATGTATAGTTCAACATACAATTTGTTGGGCAACAAGTGTTTGTTATGGGCGTCAATGAATTCACTCACACACTCAGATTGACAGGGTCGTTTTAAAGTGTAACACAACATCCAACCCACAGGTGGCGCTTTGGATCGTCACACATTTTACATTCGACTGTAGATGATACTCAGCTCCAGTACCACATATTACACAAACACACACACACACAACACGACAGGCAGCATGTCGGACGCTGGCTGTGTTCCTGTGAGGACTCAAGCTCAGCGAGAGTCTGGCAGAGATTCGTTCACTGCAGCTTTTCTTCTTCTGCTTCTTTCTGCCATCTTCATTTTTCATTCACACACACACACACACACACACACACACACACACACACACACACACACACACACACACACACACACACACACACTTCAATAATTTATTTGAATCCACCAATCATATTCATACAAAAAGGATTCAAACATTAGAGGTTGAATACAGCTTAGTGACTCATGGGTACAGGAAACATCTCCTCCACCAAACAGCAAGACTCCCTAGAGCAGCTGATACAGAGCAGAACTCTGCTAGTTGTTTAGCTCGTGTCTTGTTAAGTCCTGCCAGTCGGAGTCCACTGACTGAAAGCTTATGGATATGCCCCAGACTTCCTAATATCAATATTACCATCTTACAGAGCCTAGGTCTCTCATTTTAGAAACCATGGGCTGGTATTTGGTCAGCTTGTCGAGGAAGGCTATGTCCATATAGAGGTCAAAGACACAGGCTACCTCAAGGACTACTACCTCCCTTTTAGCTAAGTCCAAGAAAACAACATCAGGGGTGTTAGGGATGTTACACAACACATCATCAGAAATATTAAACCAATCTGGCATTATACGGGAGTGTTTGTACAGTGACACATTTGGGGGAATACTCCCTTAACAGTTATAGAAATGAGGTCAACACTGGGTCATGGCGTGCAGTATAGAGACCTTTGTACATATTACAGCCATTAACAATATGAGCAGTGGATTCTAAATGCTGGTTGGGATTAGAATGCATTATACAGTGTGGGTGATGATTATTAGGATACCACAATGCAAGATTGTATTTAGTTGGCAACACCTGTAGTCTGGCTTTCACAGTAAAGCAGAGGATGTGCTCTCCTACAGAGGCCTTCCTGTACAGTGTGTGAGAGACAGAGTGGTCAGCAAAGTCAAGGCATGCCACCTTTCCCTGAGTCCAGTCCAGTGGAGTTTGGTCTCTGCCTGTTTAATGTTCAGGAGGGACTTTCTCGAACCAGAGACCTTCCAGTCCGATGTCCATAGTCCGATTCTTCTGCCACTTGTCCACCGCCTCCCTGAAAGTATGTTGTAATGGTAACGTAGGAATACAGGTTATATAACTTTTGTATCAATTTAAATCAAATGGTATAAATACAAGATAATGAACATTCAGTGGATGAGATTTCAAAGATACTATTAATTGATATTCTGCTAATTTCATAATTTTGATCAAAGCTGTTGAATATTAAACAGGAAGGTAATCACTCTCAGGTTTGACCAGCAGAGGGCGCCAGAGTTCACTAAATCCCTGGAGTAAAACCACCACAGACAGAAACAGTGACATTACAGTGTGTAAGATTTCACATGAAGTTATTCACAGTTCAACTGCATCTCAGACATGTGACATCATCACACTTCAGTTCAGATGATCCCTGGTCTCATTGTGAGTCAGTTTCATGTCCCCTCAGTTCAGCTGGTGTCTTGTCCGAGTCGTGATGTGTGTGTTGGACCCGTTGAACCCTGAACGTCTCCTGGATCCTGTCACACAACTCGACTGTGACCTCACAACCTGCTGAAGACTTCAGGTTTGAATCCCATCTTACCTCCGACCTCATTGTCAACGCGTCTTTGAGCTGAACGAGTTTAACGAGTGAACTCATTAACTGTAAAACACACAAATCACCTCCACACAACCTGAGGCACATCTGCTGTGTGAGCAGCTGATGTAACATTACTGACATTTCATTCACATCATAAAGATTCCTGATGATGAACTGTGAGAGACAGAGAGATGAAGACACTTGACCTTTGAACCTTTATGTCCTCTGCTGGTTTTCAACGGGTTTCAAACGTCTGTCGAGGTTCGTTACCACGGAGACGGGCAGGTTCCACATTAAGATGAACGACTGAATCAGAAGTTTCAAATGATTTAGTGACAGTGAGAACCAGACATGTGATGTGTGTGATAATGAGACAGTCGAGCAGCTGGCCTCCTTAAACTGACGGTATTTACACAAGCGTGTGTGTGTGTGGTGTGTGCGTCTGTGTGTCCTGTGTGTCTCGTGTGTCTGTGTGTGTGGTTCACTCAAGGTGAGTGTGTCACCGTGTATAAATGGACAATTGATAAAACTGCATACGTGTCGTGCTTCACATGTCGACCTCATTCCCCCCCGACGCTGCAGCAGCTGTTTGAGTCAAAGACAAACGACTTTAAAAATTTCTGTATTTAAATGTTTTTCATATTCAAAATAACTCTGGGATCAAATCAACAGCTCAACAGACAGAGGTAATATTCATGTACAAATAAAGACAGGGAATAAAACAAGACTTTAATAAAATCATTGTAATTATAAAACTGAAATCAAGGCCTGACTTCATTTCACACATGATTTGATCATATAGATGAATTTGTGAATGTGCAGCTGTCATCAGCGTCTGTTAGTCCATATCACAGCCTCGTGTTTTATTTAGATTGTATTACATAAGATGAATTCTGACCTTTGAGGGGGGGGGATGTCCTTCAACACCTCCGTCCAGTGACTGATGTCCCCGACCTCCGGCTGACACTTTCCACCAGAGACTTTTATCAAACTCCAGATTTCAGAATGTGTTTGAGATCCAGAACAGAATGTGACAAAGGTTCTGGAGGTTCAAGTAAAAACAAGAGAAAGAAGTCAAAGTTCAGGTTGCATTCCAACCACCAGGGGGCGCTGGACCTAACCCTCTGCCCCATGTCCATATACATTAATGACAATAATAATAATGAGTAGAAGCTCTAGACACAGAAACTAACTCTAGAGTTAAACTAACTCTAGAGTTAGTTTCTGTGTCTAGAACTAGAGTTCAAGTATAAAATACACCGTGAAGTCACCTTGCACAATAAGAGTCGTGATCCTCTCTTATTTTGAAAGGAGGGAGTGTATTTAGCCTGCAGCGAGTTGAGAAGCTGCTCAGGTGTTTTCACTGCTTCACGCTCATCAAACCTTTTCAGCTCTGACTCGACAGAGGATGAATATTTCACATGTTTCTGTTTGACGGTTATTAGAGTGAACTGGTTCCACCTCAGGCTCATGAAGCAAATACTTCACACGAGGACTGCTCTGATTTCAGGATTCACAAAAGAATCTGTCGTGCCAGTTTGTACAATCCCAACGAGGAAGGAGACACAAGTCTCTCACAGTAGTGTCGCACTTTAATGCTCAGAGCCTGATGCATAAGACAAAGGTTAGTTTGTAATGTGCACGCCGATGGGAAACAGTTCTTTGTCTTTATACATTTGGCTCCTTTGGATCTTCTGATGAGATCCAGACAACAAAGCCTTAGTTAAAGCAATCAGGCCGAGATTCATTCAGTGGAACAGGAAACAACATCATCAAGGTTACATTGTATAAGATTCATTCATGATCAATCAAAGGGGAAATTAACATGATCATATTGTGGTCAAATGTCACATTTCCCTGACAAATCTAAAACACAATCAAACCCCAAAAAACAGGGAATAAATAAATACAGAATATTTACAGGACAGAATAATGTCACAAGTTTAAAGTTTCAAAAGATTTGTTAAAATAAAGAGAAAAAGAAGATGTTTAAACCAGGGGAAAAAATTTATTTCATCCATTTGACTCCCACACTAAATTAATACAGTTTTATTTTAATAACATATGTTGCTAATATCAGGAGTCAGCTGTCAATCATTTGTATATCATCGTCTAACTAATTAAAACCAAGTCGATCAGAAACAGTGAGATGAGAACGACCTGAAATGACAGAAACCATCTTTTAACATTTATTTAACGTCTACTTTTAGTCTAGTCCATGTCCCGTCTGCTAACATGGAGGAGGAGGGGTCATGACCTGTGCTGCTTCACTTTGGGAGCTGTCACGTCGTCCATCTTAAGGATCTGAGAGAAAAACAAGAGACAGAACGGAGGGTTGTTTAAAGTGCTTTTAAGGACATGATGTGTTTTCCACAGACGAACAGTTGAAAGTCCACAACAGCTGGTTAATATTTTTAATAATGTTTACGTCCAAAGAGACAGAGACAGAAAACAAACACACATTTTTTGCCGTGAACTGAAGATAAAGATGTGAAGAAACTCTTTAAATTCACCCGTACGTTGGTTTTATTTAATGTCGTCACTCGGACTCGGTTCCAGCAGCAGCTTGTAAACTATATATACACACAATGCAAAGTAAAGCAGCCTCATTACCTCGTTAATAAGACTCAAATCAACAAAAAATCATAATTCAACAGTTTTATTGAAACCCAAACAGTAGCAGGATCAGTTTGAAATGTAGAAAATCTTGACAAGGCAGCAACAGACTTGAGAGGAAAGTTATGAGCCTGATTGAAAAGTCATAAAGTCCAAGATTCTGTAATTCAACAGGTGAAAGTTTATCAGTTTTTTAATCTGAGATCAGATCAGAAAAGAAAATGAGACAAACCTGAAAAATCAACAATAACATTAACAAATCTGCAAAAACCCTCAAACCTATAAATACACAAGTAACAGTTTCATATCTGTGAGAAACACGACGCTGACTCAGCAAACTGGGTCAAGCCGTCCAGAAATGATTTATCGTGAAAGTGATTCTATAAACAGACCTGAGGTCAGTGGAAGGACTTTGACCCGCCCTCATTCGGTATCAGAGCTGAACTTTGAACAACGCCGTCCCCTGACAAACGCCAGGCAGCGGTCCACAGGACGTCTGAGGACTGAGGGGATGGAAACATGTATTTTATTTGAATGCATTAAGAAGGTTAATAGAGTTAATAAAACACATGATTCTGTCCAGTTGCCACAGATCTGATCAATCGGAGCTTCACTCATTTCATTCTGTGTCATCACATGTGATAAGAGCTGGACTCTCACGGCTCCTCGTCGATAATCCATAAACAAAAAATAAAATAAAGTCTGTGTCAGTTTTATTCCAACATGCAACTAACCTACATGATGAACTTATATTTATGAATCTCACCTGAAACCTTTTGGATTCTAGATAAAAACTTTCAATCATATCTTTTACTCCCAGAATCAGGTCCTGGGTTCCTCAGCATGAGGAGCTCCACAGGGATCTGGTTTGGGTTCTCTCCTCTTTACATTATTAACCTGGTGCAGTGTGGTAATAACTGTTTCTCAAGACTGTTCACAGAACCTTTAAAACTACACATTTATTATTATTCCTCTTCTGTCTTTAATTACGATCTGAACAACTTTAGTATTGTACCAAAGAGTTTCCCTGCAAAACGGTTTTCCCACTTTTATACTTGTGTAAGTGCTGAGACAATAAAACATCCTGAATGTCACACACAGACACACACGCACACACACACACACACACACACACGCACACACACACGCACACACACACACACACGCACACACACAGATTTTAGAGATGGTTTGAATTCCCTGGCTCCGGCTGGATCTTCCCTCTGAGCACAGACTGACACTTGGAAGGATCAGGTCTATTTTTGCGTTGGCTCGGTCTCAGGTCGGTCTGACATTACATCTCGCTCTGCTGGATCCCAGGTCACGTGCCTGCTCTGGGCCAATCAAGGAGCCCGACACACTCTGCTGATCCCTTTTGTCTGTGGCCTTCGATGGCTGAGGCGTGAGTGGTTCCAGCTGGCAGACAGGAAGTGACACGGGCCAAAGATTCACACACACACACACACTTCATATTGTACCGGATCATCTGTCTGAATGTATTTCAATCTGCAAAGTAAGTAGCATCTACAGTGTGATATAAATACTTAGATATTGAATATTCAAATACAAATACCTTAAAAGTCACAGTGCAACATCACTACAAAGTACTTCAGCCCAAGTTCCACTGGTTTTATCTGTGACTTTGTAAACTGTGTTTCCTCAGCTTCCCCTGATCAGTTATAATTCCTTCTTGTTGCAATGTGACAGTTTGAGACCTAGAACTAATATTGATTTGTGTTTTTAGTCTTTACTTTTGCAGCTTATCAACCCTGTTTCATACATTTCTGGTTTAGCAATATGTGCTCAGGCAGAGAAGGTCAGAGGATTTCAATCCAGAGAGAAGACAGAGGATCTCCTGGACACTGAAACCAACATGGTTCCAAAAAAATTAAATGAATGTCTCACAAAGAAAGATATCCGTCTCCATTAGAGCAGCACAGGATCCAACTGTTTAGTTTAATATTTGATAAGGAAACTAAATCATTACTTTGATAGTTTCTTCTTCTATAAACCTGTTATCTGGGATTTTATGTATTTGATCAGCTTTAATATCTTTTGTTTAATCACTGCTGATTTAACTTTGTAGTCAAACTTGTTGCTAAATAAAGACTTGACTTTTTTATGATGCAACCCTGAGGCCATGTTCAGATCGATAACCAGGGAGAGTCGGGCGAGGCTGTGATAAACACGACCACGTGAAAGCAGCGTGTTCGGGACTGGGAGTCTAAAGTCTCTCCAGCGAGGGGGGGGGGAAGCCTTCAGTGAGAGGAGGGGAAAGTTGACCTCTGACCTGCAGGAGGTTAATGCCAGATATCCACAGGTTCCTCAGGTTCCACAGGTTCCACAGGTTCGACACAACAATCTGTGCTTGGACTTTTCTCTGTTGCAGTTTGTATTTCAGGAGCGTCCCCACCTCTAGGGGGCAGACACGAGCCTGTAACTGCCACATGAAGAGATTTGTGACGCAGCAGATTTTTACTGTGATGAAGAATCTGAATCTCTCCTCATCCTCAGTAATAAAGTCACTTCAATGTGTTTGTGAGGATAATGTTTAACACACAGCAGAAAATCGATGAAGAATATAAAGTTTAAAGAGTTAAATATTAAAAATGGGAAACAATAAAATATATAAATGATATGATTAATATATTTGGCACACATCAGCTTCATTAGTACAAACATAGTGTCACTGTATCAATATGATCACATTTTAAATTATGTTTCCTCTTTTTAAAGCAACTATTCATTTTAATCCGGTTTTATTAAGAATTGATGCTTTGGAAATATAATAATATTGATATATTATAATCATAACATATAAAACAATGCTATGAACCGCAGAGTTTATAGATGTACAAATCATATCATAGTTCTTTATTTCTCAGACTTGTTTCTGAAATAGTTTTTACAATATATTTACAAATACAAAAACATGCATACATGAATAGAACATATAGACTTTAGTAAATATATAGTGTGTGTATATATCATCATATAAAAAGTATTCCTCTTGTTTCAGAGTTTTTACATTATTTATTGAAGCAGTGTGATACCACTGGTGCAGTGGTGTGTGCTGGGAACCAGTGACCTCAGCCTCGGTCATGTGAAGATCCCCTCTGGCTCCAGCAGGGGGCCGTGACGCGTCTCAAATAACAGCTGAGGCATCTGAAACCCGGAAGGCGACACGCCCCCCCAGCGGGACGGCTGCCAGGTCAAACTCACACCCATTGGCTGCTGAGAGAATTCCACCCACTCCTCATTGGCTGCCTGAGGAACCATATGACAGAATATGCAAAGTAATCTCTATGTGGCAGTTGAAATCCCAGAGTGCAGGAGCAGAGCCTGGCAGTGGAAGGCAGGAAGACAAGGGGAGTGTCCACAGCATGAGTGTGTGGAGCTGCAGAGGAACTTCATGAAACTTCTTCTCCGTGGAAGCTCTGGTCTCTTCGCTCCATGAGTGCTGCGAGGTAAGAGAAACTGAAATGTCCGATGCAGCTCTTAGAAAGTGACTCATCAGGCTCAGCCTTTACACCACAGCTCCTGTGTGAATCGCTCTTCAACACTCTGTTCATTTCAGTTGTTTGAAAACATTATTATAAAACCTGAGACATGTTTTGTCACATGACGCAAAGTGTTGAAAATGTGACGAGTTTCATCAAACGTTTAAAATCAGAAGAGAGAAGCAGCTTTTTTACTAAAAGAGAACTAGGATCATACTGTTCTGATCTCTCTCTCTCTCTCTCCTCTCTTGTCTCTCTCTCTCTCTCTCTCTCTGCTCTCTCTCTCTCTTGTCTCTCTCTCTCTCTCCTCTCTCTTGCTCTCTCTCTCTTGCTCTCTCTCTCTCTCTCTCTCTCTCTCTCTCTCTCTCTCTCTCTCTCTCTTGCTCTCTCTCTCTTGTCTCTCTCTCTCTCTCTCCCTCCTCTCTCTCTCCTCTGCTCTCTCTCTCCCTCCCTCCTCTCTCTCCTCCTCCTCCCCCCCTCTCCCTCCCTCAGTGTGCTCACGTCTTTCAGTCCGTCGGCGATGCCCGGCCCAGTCATGCCGATGGATGTGGCCATGAGATTCTACATCAGCCACTCTCCGCCGCCGCTCCGGGGTTTCCTGAGCTCCTACGAGGATCTGCAGCGAGCCAACAACCGGGTCAACCAGTCCACCGGCCACTGCCACCACCAGCGGCTCTACAAACCCCTGCGGCCCTGCCTCAGCAGCCAGCACAAAGACGAGCGTGGCTGTGTGGCCTGGAACAACAGGGCCGGCAAGAAGAGGGTGGTGTTCGCCGACTCCAAGGGGATGTCACTCACAGCCATCCACGTCTTCTCCAAGTTCGACGACGAGCCGTATAAAATGAAGCTTTGTGGAGGCATCATGGAAGATCTGCAGTTTGACATGACAGACCTGGAATCAGCTGCCAAGGAACTAAAGCTCAGCTCGGCGGGCAGCCTGGCGCTGGACTTCAGTCAGCCCTCTGCCGACTACCTGGATTTCCGGAACCGCCTGATTCAGAATTCGGTCTGCTTGGAGAACTGCTCCCTGCAGAAGCGCTCCCTGACCGGCACCATCAAGGTCCGGAACATCGGCTTCGAGAAGTCGGTGCAGGTGCGCACCACCTTCGACTCGTGGACCAGCTTCACAGACGTGGAGTGCACCTTCATGAACAACGTGTACGGCTGCCAGGACACCGACACCTACGCCTTCGTCCTGGAGCTGCCGACCCACGTCCCACCACAGAACCATGTCGAGTTCTGCATCTGCTTCAAGGTCCAGAGTCAGACCTTCTGGGACAATAACGACGGCAAAAACTACGTTCTCAAACACGTGGGCTTGAACGGCGAGGACCTGAACAATCGCCCGTCCCAGACTTCTGCTCAGAACAAGAAGAGTCCGGAGCAGACCAACGGGGGCCTGAAGCTTTTGGAGCTGGACTTCGATCAGTTCGGAAGCCCACGCATGTCCAGCGGCCTGTTCCCCGGCTGGCAGAGCTGGGGTCAGATCGATAACAAAGTGCCTTACTGGTGAGTGGGCGAGCGAACTGGAACGCAGCTGACCTGGACTCAGTGGGACTGGACTGGCTCTCGGCCACAAACTACACTGAAGCAAACAACCTTTGCTTCTCAGAAAACACAGAACGTTCCGTGCTCAGCTGACCTGAGAACTGTGACGAGGGAATCTGTCCACACGTTCCTCTGCTGTCAAATACCCATGTGCCTTCAAAGTAAAACACACAGTATCTGTACAATCCACAGCAAACGTCTGATGTGTTAAATATGCACTGATTGATTGAGACGTCCCTCTCAATGTGGTTTCTGTCAACTGAAGGAGCAGAAGTGGATGAAGTCCTTCATATTGAAGGGAGTGCACGGGGCGTGCACGTGGGCGAGATGCGACTCTGCTAAACACAGCTGATTCATTTCTAATGAAACATGCACACTAAACATTTGCACCTTCAGAAAAGTAATTAAACACGATTGAAAGTTGAGGTCACGCTGCCCCTTGTGTCCCGCGCTGTGAATTGCACATGTGTGTCTGAAGCTACATGTTTGGATGATGTCATTTTGGGGTAAGTTTGTAAAGGAACTGAGCTGCTATCAAAGGACGAGTCTCTGCATGTGATTGGTTGCCTCGAATGAGGAAGACGTTTGGAAATGTGTCTGTGGTTATCGAATGTCGGGCGAGAGATGGTGTAAATACCGAATGTTTGTGTTTGCCTGTTTTCACAAGTGCAATTCTGTGATGAGTGTAAAGTACGTGAGGCAGGGATGGAGATTCTTCTGTCTATGAAATGATTTATATATTTCTTTAGGGTCTGCACCCACACGAGTTGTGTTTCACCTGAAGGTGTGTGTAGCTGACAAGCACTGCGTCAGGCATGTATTTCCCTTTTCTCAAATAAATTTCTATATTTGTGCTAAAAGATCCACGACTCCTGAGGCTTTGTTATAAAAGATTCAGTTCTCTTGCACAATGTGATTATTGTTCAGCGCCAACTCATCATGAAACACAAAGAAATATGAATTATCTTTAATATCCAGGTCAATGTTGGATATATTTAATATTTGTATTGTTTCAGAAACATCATTGTCAATGTGTCAGTGTTATTTTCAGTCCTTTGTCTCCCAATCAGAAGCCATGAACCTCTCACATCTAATCTGATTGGCCAATGACCGACTCTACTGACGAGCTTAACGATGATTAAATGGTTTCATCACCTAAGTCTTTTTAGGTGTCGTGTTTACAAACATTTGGTTTGAATAAATGATTTATAAAGAATCAGTGGGCGGAGCCTGTGTTTACATCAGCAAGAGGAATAAAAGAGAATTCAATTTCCTGTTTTATCATAATTTCCTGTTCAGTTTGTTAATATTGGATTTATCTGACGTTGATTTATTGTGACACGTCCACTTCCTATAACCTGCATCTGTTTCTCATCTGAAGTCAGAGTGAAACGAGGAAGTTTCTCCTTCCCTTCAGGGCTTTTATTGTGAAACTTTGTGATTCAGTAACAGTTAAACATTTAAATGCAATTAAATAGAACTAAATGAGTAAAAACTGTTTGTTTATTTGTGTAACCCTTGAAAGGTTTATAAAGGGTTATGATCTTTATGAATGCATTTACCCACTTGAAGCTCTGCTGCACTGAAGAGTCACCGACACAGACTCTGTCTAAATCTGTCCAACATGCAAACTACACTGAAAACTCTTTTCAATCAATCGATGATATTCAACCTGATTCTACATTTAGAATATAGAAGGTGAAATACACAGGAAACTGTCGTTTGTCTGCACGTGTGTTTTTCTTGAACTTTCCTCATTTCAGTCGTGGTTCGTGCAGATTTCACATTGAACAGGAAGAGCTGCTATGCACAGAGGAAAGACCTCAGGCCGGATCAGGACCGACCCTCTGAAGACTGGAAATTCCTGCTTTATCACAGTTTTAGCTCCTCATGTGGAGATTTTCTTTTGCTGTCAGGACTGTAACATGAGTAGAAATATAAGTGAGCTGCGTTCAGAGGGTAAATGAGTTCAGGAACCTTGTTTTATCAAGTTCTTTTGAATAGAAATTAGCTGTGAGCATCATTATCATCATCACTACCATCTGACATCAGGCAGAAGCAGGTCCAGGTCAGTGAGATAAATGTTGAATAATTCGTTTCGGGCCTCGCAGGATGTTATAAAGTGAAACCTCCTCCCTCTGGTTTGAAGAAGGATCTGACTCTGACCTCACAGCTCCTCTGCTCCTCTTTATATTAATATTATTTTGATCGTCTTCACAGCAGCATGTGATCCAGAGGTGGAGCTGACCTGAGGCTCCGACCAGCTGCCTGACGGGACCCATTCCTTCAGTGCCTGTTATTTCCTGACAAATCCACGTGAACTACGTTTGTCTCCGACTCGGTCTTCCTGGTTTTCATTCCAGTCACTGAATGGCATTCATATGTTTGTAGGCATCTGTTAGGACAGTAACATTCACTGGTTATTGGAGTTCAGTGGTTCACCAGTTCTGACCCATTCTGAAACATCAATGTCTCCTGATGAGAATATTTGACATTTTATTATCTTTGACTTTGAGCTAAGAAAAGATCAGCGAGCACCACGTGAAGCTCACAGTCCAACGCTGGTCAAACATTAACGGAGGCCGGGCAGCGACACGAGGGGACGGGACCCAAGTGAGGCAACGAGGAAGGAGAGTCAGGACCCCACGCAGTGAAAGTGAGGTCGCAACAACAAATCCAAGTCAATGAGATAAAAACAGTTCAACGAAAAGTCTTGTTGGGACAATTCGTCGTCTTTATCCAAACTGTTCATGCAGATAGAAATGAGATTCTTAATATCATCAATTGATTGCTTATGCTTCTATTCAAACTTAATGACTGTTTGACTGATTCTGCAAAGTCAGAGGAGATACTGGGTTTGTAAGATTTAAAGGGGACATATTATGAAAATCCACTTTTTTAGTGCTTCTACTCGTTAATTTGGGTATCTGGCATGTCTACCGTCCCAAAGTCACTCAAAACAGGTCAAATTGACCTGTTTTGAGTGACAGTGAACAAATCCAGTGTTATCCCTCTCAGGTCGGATCATTTGGGTAAAAACTAAATAGCATCGAGCAACAAAGAGCTTCTTGTTTCCATCGCGTCGCCGCAGCTTTCACGAGCTTCACTCACTCCAGCACTTTAACAACTGGTGTCTGAATCTGACAGATGCTTCTCACCCAGCAGAGGCTCAGGGGACACGTCTCAGGATCTTATAGCTACATGTGTTTGTTGGCCTGTGTGTGGTTTGTGGTCGACACCATGTTCGGCTATAAATTGCTGTTTCAGGGCCCAGGTTAGCTCAGCAGGACTAAATGTTCCACAGGTGAGAACAAGGCCTGAGTCACGGGCTCAGATTAAGAACTTTCCTGGCTCACGACACTTTATAAAAGAGTCTCTGGGTTTGGCTTGTGGGGAGGCGTGATTGGTCCTGACTTTAACAAGGATCAATGGAAACCTGGCGTGTGTGTTTAACGCAGACGTGGACTCATGATGCAGCATTTATGGCACAAAGAGCTGAATGGCCACTGCCTCCGTATCGACCTCCACATCTGATAAAGCCTCTCAGCTCTTTGTGCAGCAGATGAAAGCAGAGAGGCTGAGTGCTGGCCAGAAGCAAACTGCTCCTCAAAGAGCTTCTGTAGAAAAAGTTCACTTACATAACGCAGCACAGACGAATGTGTTCTGGCGTCTTGTGTTTAAAACGCTCGCTGCCCCAGAACTGAGGTCAGACTCTCAGCAGCACTTTATTAAAATGAATAAACAGTCAGGAGCTGCCTGCAGGAGACGAGAGCTGCAGAGACCCAAACACGTTCTGCTCCGTCTGAAGGCACCAGGACTTGAGACACATGCACACTTGTTATATTTCAATTAAAAAAGTCCACAAGCTGCTTCATACAGTGTAAATACAGAGCAGTGTTGAACAAACACTAGGTGCATTGTGTTGTGGGAACTGCCTGAGTGTTGTTATCAGTGTCCACGAGCCGTCCTGTAGATTCATGTTGCACAACATCAGAGGAATGTGTCTCCTTATCACTCAGAGGGCGTCCCAGGATCTGGTCCAGGCTCTGGTCCAGGCTCTGGTCCAGGCTCTGGTCCAGGTTCTGGTCCAGGTTCTGCTCCAGGCTCTGGTCCAGGCTCTGGTCCAGATTCTGGTCCAGGTTCTGCTCCAGGCGTGGTCCAGATCTGGTCCAGGCTCTGCTCCAGGCTCTGCTCCAGGCTCTGCTCCAGGCTATGGTCCAGGCTCTGGTCCAGGCTATGGTCCAGGCTCTGCTCCAGGCTCTGCTCCAGGCTCTGGTCCAGGTTCTGGTTCCGGCTTCTCCAGGCTCTGGTCATCTCACACCTACAATACTTCACGTCCCTCCTGGCAGGTCTACCTGCTGCTGCCCTCCGACCTCTGCAGCTCATCCAGAAACCAGCAGCTCCACTGGTCTTTAACCTGAGCTCACTCACACTCCCCTGCTCCCTGCACTGGTTACCAGTAGCTGCATCTGTTTAAAAACACTAGTACTTGATGCCGTGCTGTGAACGGATCGGGTTCAGTCCACATCCAGGACATGGTCAAACCTCACAGCCCCCCCACTCCGCTCTGCATCGACCAATCAGCTGCTCCCTCACTGTGAGGGACATCAGGACAGGAAGTCCACACATCGTCCTCCAGACTGAAGACACTTTCATTAGTGACACGTCCTGACTTCAGCTCCTGACCTGTTTTCTCCTGTTTGTGTGTTTGTGTGTTTGTGTGTCTTCTCATCAGTTGACCCAATGGAAAATAACCCCATGAACTCCCTTCTTGTTTCAGCTCCGTGCATGTGAGACGGTTTTCTGACATGTGTGGTCTTCACCTGCCAATCACACAATCTGAGGCTCAGGGTCAGAGGTCAGCGTATTGATGGACACGCTCCCTTTCAGTTTAACACTGGATCTGCACTAAACTAATCTTAAAAAGTCAGAGTAGAGAAATCTTCATCTTAGAGTGTTGTTTGATAATAAACATGGACTGTGGCCTGTGGAGTTCTTCATAACGTGAAGCATGTTTCACCATAGAGAGAGTGGTTGCTGTGAGTGTGTGGGTCTGTGTGTGTGTGTGTGTGTGAAGAATACAATGTCACTCAAGGAAGCTGAGGTCAAAGGTCAGATGTTGCTCTAAGGGTCAGAATCAGAAAATATTCAGTCCGATGAACTAAAAAAAAATGCATTACATTCCTCTGTGTTTTTGTGTGTTTGTGTGTGTGTGTGTGTGTGTGTGTGTGTGTGTGTGTTTGTGTGTTTGTGTGTGTTTTTCTCCACTTCCTGTACAACACATTTCCACCATTTCACTACTTTTTCATGTTTAAATCCAATTATTAATAAACTTGACATTCGCACAGAGCTTATTACCAAAGCAAGAGGAACACATGCTAACTGTGTTAGCATACAATGTTCACAAACTTACGAAAGGAATTAGAGGCTACAAATGTATTTATTGTTTGTCTGTTGAAGTCGTAACTTCGATGAACTGACTGTGTCAAACCGGACACGTCTTTCTTCTGTCCTGTGCATTTCACAGCTTGTGCTTCTCGTGGTCTACAGGTCGTCTCCTCTGGGTCTCTGCTGAAGACACAGCGTCTGGGACTCTTCACCTGGACACTTTGTGAACGTGTCCGTGAGCAAACAGTATGAAAGCGTCTCAGTGTGATGTTCTGTTGGCTGTGGTCACGTTTCAGTATGAACAGCAGCTATTCCTGTCGAGCCTCTGTGGGCTTCACCGCTGCAGCTGAAACACGATGCCTTGCTCACTGGCGCCACGCCTCCTCCACGCCATGAGAGCGTGATCACGAGAGGTGAAGGATGACACAGGAGGAAACATGAGCAGAGAAACAGTGACAGAGTCTTTCAGGTCCTGACCTCAGATGGACCTGGTGTAAATCAGCTCAGTGAAGGTCGTTGCTCTGGTCTCACACGTCAGGTTCAGCAGCTCAGTCTCTAGTTTCAATGTTTCTCATGACGATGATCAGAAGTTTATTATTCATGATTGAATCTGTTTTGAATGAGACAATAATTTCCCGGTCATAGTTTTTTAAACAACAAGAAGCTTTATTGTCCTCGTGTGGAAATGTGTACACAAGTTCCCTCTTAGTCCAACTCCAGAACATAGAGCTCATACCTCCAGCAAGAGGCTCGTTGGAAAACCGGTGTTATTTGGGTCTTCACCAAAACACACTCAGACAACCGTCCAGGCTCGAACCCTAAATATCAGTCCACAAAGTACAGTACCATAAAGTATGAAACTGACTTGAAATGATAATTCACACACATAGTTGTTTGTCATCTGTATTACTACACAAGTCTGTGGTGATCAGATGAAATAATAAAATGATTCTTCTGGTGGATTAAACGTGTCCTGTTCAACAAAACCAGAGCTGTGGATTTGTCCCAGTTAAAACTGTATTAATGAGAATTTTATTTAAAGCAAAGAAGAAATTTGCCAGTGCTGATACAAGTTTAGTTTTAAAAGACAACTGGTGACTTGTGCTGCCTCCTCTCACGCTCCAAGTATCTCATAGTATTTCTCTTTTTATGACAGGAACACAAAAGAGGAAAATGCTTTTAGAGACAGAAAAAGACTCCGAGGCCAAACTGGACCGAACAACACACCAACACAAAAACAAATCATTAAATACCCAGAAGCCTCCATTAGGACGAGTCGTGCACGGGTAGTGAGTGCAGACCTGTGCATAGTGTGTGTGTGTGTGTGTGTGTTGTGTGTGTGTGTGTGTGTGTCTTGTTGTGTCTGCTGTGATGAGCAGCGACTGAACAGAATCAGAGTCCACGTGAGTCTGAACAACACAGAGTCTGTGTTAGCTCACAAAGAGATCTCATCCAACACACACTTTACCCTCTTCTAACAAGCTGCACAACACACACACACACACACACACACACACACACACACACACACACACACACGCAGCAGCAGCACCATCAGAACCCCGGTTGTTCCCTCTGCTGAAGGAGATAAGTAAGAAGCTGTGAAGCTCGTTCATTCATCATTTAAAGAATTCAAACCTCAGCTCAGAACCATTTCCTCTGTGAAAGCTTCAAACTCAGCTGCAAGAAAAAACTGATTCTTATCCACAGTCTAAAGGATTCATCATAATTCAATAAGTGTAACTGATCATGTGACTCATGTGTAGTTTGTAAATCAAGATCAATTCAGACAGAACGTGGATGAGAAGAGGGGACGGAGGGAACGGGGGGGGGGTGTCCGACAGGTGGACGTGAGACAGACGGAACAAGTGAGACAATAGTGAGACAACATGTGAGACAACATGTGAGACAACATGTGAGACAACATGTGAGACAACAGTGAGACAACATGTAAGACAACAGTGAGACAACAGTGAGACAACATGTGAGACAACATGTGAGACAACATGTGAGACAATATGTGAGACAACAGTGAGACAACATGTGAGACAACAGTGAGACAACATGTGAGACAACATGTGTGTAGGTGTGTGTGTCTGTGTGTGTGTGTGTGTGTGTGTGTGTTAATGCGGAGGGACGAAGCTGATTGGCCGATCTGTGGTGAACTCTCTGGGCTCGGGTCCAGCAGCACGGCATTATGGGAACTCAAACACACAGTTTGTTCAGTGGGGTCCAGAAATAAAAGCATCTGTATCTATGCACACAAACACACACACACACACACACACACACACACACACACACACACACACACACACAAACACCTAGAAATATGAGAACTTTGTATAAATATTTGAACCAACAGAGTCAAAGACAGGATCACATGACTGAGATTATCTCTTCACATAAAAGTTTGTAATTTCTCTTTTCTTCCTCTTTGACCAAACCTGACGAACACTATTTACAATGTAAATTACACTTAATTAAAATGCTGTTAAAACAGTGTTCGGACAATTTGTCAGATTTCTACCTGAAATGATTTTGTCACATTGAAACCTGCATGTGCAAAATATTTGTTTGTAACCTGCCATTATCTAATTAACGAGGTAATGGGTTCACCAAAAGAAGATTCAAGTTTAAAATCTTTCCAATGGGAGCCTGAACCTGCTGTGACCTGAAGAGGGCGCTGCGCAGTGGGGTCAGGGACATTTTTGGAATAAAGATGGGACATATTTGTATTTCGCACAACCTGTGAGTCAAAGTTACACAGCACAGAAACACACAAGTCTCCACATACTGATGATCTAAGTCACGTCAAGATACAGTTTGACATGAGTCAAAGATAAACGTGTCAAACGAGTCTCCTGATGCAACGTCTCCACAGAGACTGAAATCCCAGAAGAGGACAGTGATTGGCTCGCGTGAAGGGACGGACACATCGGACGAGGTTCAAGACTCCGGATGAGTTCAGACCCAGTTTTACGTGAAGGTTTCTATGTGTGGTAATTCCAGATGAAATGTCCCGGTGGGGTTCCGCAGGGCTCTGCTCTCGGGCCCCTGGATCTAGTTTGAGACACTTTGCTGTGTCCTTCCCAGAGACTAAATAAAGATGGATCACACGTTTCCACTTCCTCCCACCGTCCAGAAATGGAGCTGCCATCTTGATTCTGTGCAGAAGCCATTTGCTTCTGCACATTTATAACGATCAGGATCCTTTTCTTTCACTTTAGGAACCTGTCATGATCTTTATTTCCGGTCCAGGATTTGTATTAAGAGTCGTTGGATGACTGAGTCAGGTCACACTTGACGTGTCACGACCTGGAGACAGATGCATCATGGTCCAGGAAGGTTTCTACTGACCGCTGACCGATTTCCATGTGGTTGATGTTTGATGTGCTGGAGACATTGATCATTGAGTTACAGTTCAGAGGTGTAGTTGAAGTTGGCGTCTGAATTCCAGATCTGTGCCGAGTACATGGGGTCGTCCAGCAGAGATCACAGTTTCACACTCTCACCTGATCTGACCGTCGAATCCTCATGTTCTATTTATCTTCTATTAAACATCAAAGTGTCGTAATGTGAGAGACGTGTGGACACATCAGGTGTTACATCATCCAGAGAAACGAGGGGACGAGCACGGACTCAGGGTTTCACTGGTTTTCTCTTTGTGTTGGTGGAACTCCAAATACTGCAGATACACAAAGCAAATAAACATCTGAGAAGTTAAGTAAAGTTTAAAGCTCGTGTTGACTGTGGCACGAATAAAAGAAGAGTGAGAAACAAACAGTGACCTGAGCTGCTGGCTCCAGCTCCCACCTCCACCTGCCGTCACCTTCTTCAACAAAACACAACCTGAGGACTGACCACATGCTGGAAGATCCAACATTTTTTATATATATATATATATAAAATGTATATATATATATATATATATAGTGGTTTGAACTGTGTCCATTACACAGTGCAATCTGTGGGTCGACCATCAAACAAGGCCGTGTTCATGTGTTCATGTGGGTCTGTGGTTACGCAGGTTATTTTAGCCGAGGTCAACAGGTTGAGACTCGACTGTCAGAGAGAGTCCACCAAGGAATGTCCATGTGTCCTATGAGGAATCTAGGACACATGAGAGGACACATGATGACGCTCATGTCGGGTTTAAGTGAAGGATGAAGTGACCTGTAAAAGTAATAAAAGGTTCACATTGGTTTTGTGTGCGAGTCAGAAACAGGATCACACAGCGACTGAAATATAAGAATTATTATTATTATTATTATCTTTCAACATTTTCTCTATAAATTGACACAAAAACACAGATGCAACAAAGGAGAGTTTGAAACTCTTTCGTCGTTTCCTTTGTGTCTCAACGTCTCAGTTACTTCAGACGTCTCCACCTCGGGCGTCTGGGAAAGTCTTTCTCTGCGATGTTGAGACATCGACTCGAACAAACAGCATCAGAACGTTTCTCAGCTCAACACATGAACATGAACACATGAACGTGTTCAGTGACCTGTTGTGATGTTTTAACAACACAACTTTGACCTCGATCCTCAGTTCTATAGATCTCTATATTGCTGCTGTAGGTTATTAATCTAATGTTGTTTGTCATCGGACGTCCCTGCCACCTTCTCTCAGCTGGTGGAGGATAAACAAACCAGCAGCATGTCAGCGGAGGAGCGCCTCGTCCTTTTGGACGAGCACCATGTGCCTGTTTGATCAGAGCGAGAACAGAGAGTGACCCTAGGAATGGACACCAGTCAGAGAGCGAGGGTCGACTGCACAGAGAGGAAGTGACACAAAAACCACACAATGGAAACACAACAGATGTTGACAGTGAAATGAGCCGAGTCTCTGTGAAGCAGCAGCTGTCTGAGATGTTTCTTCAAACAGGTGTGTTTCTCCTTTTGGGCTTCCCAAACACCGTAACACTTCAAATAGACGAGCATCAACTATTAGGTGTCGAACGGATTTTCACGATGAGTCACTTTACAGAAAATCTGCTAATTTCACTGTCAACATCGGCTGTGGTTGTGTTTCCACTGTGAAGCTTCTGCAGTTGTGTTTTCTGTAATGTGCTTGTGTGACACGTCTCAGTCACTGTAGATCAAATCAGGGCTGAAAGGTTCCTCAGACCAGAAGATCAAACTGAACCTGGTTCTGTTGGTTTGCAGTGAAAACACGTTGTTGGATAGTTTGGACCAATCACAGGAAGTAGAGACAGAATTAAACAGTTCAGTGTTATTTCTTATCTGGAAATAACAAACTTTACCATCAGAGTTTCTGTGTTTATCAGGTTTAAATTCTGAAATAAAGAGGAACAAGATGAAGGTCCGACACCAGGATCTTGAATTGATTCCTGGTCTCTTGTAGACGACCACCACAGACAGAAGAGAGTGGACAGTTCTGTCTGTAGCATGCTGAGGACACCAGACACCTCCAGAGGACACGAGTCCCACACTGAGGATCTGGGTCAAAGGATGAACAGCTGATTCTTCCCTCACACGTTCACCTGTTGAGAGGAGATCTCAGGTTCGATGCTGGAGGGCAGAGCTGTGTCTGAGTTATGATGGAGCTTCACTGACCTTCTTCAAACATCAGTAAATCAGAGAAGTGACGGGCGGAGTTTATCACTGACGGCTGATTGGAGGGAAACCGAGTGACAACACGCTAGCTTCATATGTTTCCTTCACGCTGACAGAAGTTCTCCTCCATGTTAGTAGATGGGACGTGAACCAAACTAAAAAATCAAAGTGGACGTTAAATAAATGTTTGTCAAAGTTGTTTTACTGATCAGTTTGGTTTGAATCAGTTATTTAATGATATAAAAACAGGCTGAGATATACCTGCACTAGATATATAACCTGAACTACATATAGAACCTACACTAGATATATAACCTGCAGCCGTGATTCTGGTCGTGTATGAACCTTGTCTGTGACGTCCCGGAGGTTCCACGCCCCTCAACCAAAACAACAGGAAGTGAAGAGTCAACTCTAAAATCCCTCAGGTCTAGAATGAGGTAAGATTTCAATTGTTCTGAGTGATTCAAGGTCAGAGTCGTCCTCCTGATTCACTGAGAGAGGAGGAGACCTCACCTCCCCTCAGAAGGAGGAGAAATGACTCAGCTATAAAAAGATGCTTGTGTAACACCTCTCTCTCTCTGTCTCTCACTCTCTCTCCATCTCTCTCGCTCTCCCTTTCTCTCTCTCTCTCCCTCTCTCCTTCTCTCTCTCTCTCCCTCTCTCCCTGTCTCTCTCTCTACTTCTCCATCTCTCTCTCTCTCCCTCTCTCCTTCTCTCTCTCTCGCTCTCTCTCCCTGTCTCTCTCTACTTCTCCATCTCTCTCTCTCTCCATCTCTCTCTCTCTCCCTCTGTCTCTCACTCTCTCCCTGTCTCTCTCTCTACTTCTCCATCTCTCTCTCTCTCCATCTCTCTCTCTCTCCCTCTTTCCCTCTCTCCTTCTCTCTCTCTCGCTCTCTCTCCCTGTCTCTCTCTACTTCTCCATCCCTGTCTCTGTCTCTCTCTCTCTCTCTCTCTCTTTCTCTCTCTTGCATATTGAATACATACTTTTGTTACGAATCCTTGAAATGGATGTTGCGTTTAAACGTTCAATTTAACTTTTTCTGAAACACTTGTTGTTTAACACGTTTAGATCATAATAACAAACAGAAACCCTCACCTGGTCCAGATGTGACCATGTGTGTGTGTGTGTGTGTGTGTGTGGTCACATGACAACTATATTATAAATATAAAACCAGTAGAACTGAAGAAGACTCAGTAAATTATCTGAACCTATAAAAATGACTGAAACGTTTCCTGTGGGTTCTGTGACTGAAGTCAGACAATGTGTTGTCATCGTTTCATAATCAACTGAAACATCAGTGACTTTATTTCTCAATCCCTCGTGACTCAGGTGTTAACTCAACATCTGAATTCCATCTGAATTCCCCAGGATTACTCACGTCAACTGTCACAACCGCCTCTGAGGAACCAATACGAATCACAGAATCTCTCCTCCCACGTTTACATTTCACAGTGAGAAATCAATTACAGGAATGTGTGTGTGTGAGTGTGTGTGTGTGTGCGAGTGTGTGTGTGTGTGGCTGTGTGTGTGCTTCTTCATCAGGCCTCAGAGATCAGAGAATCAGAGAAACTTCAGGTTCTGGTTCCATCTCTCGGCTCTGTGATTATTTTAGAATGTTAATGGGCTGAGAGAGCTGAGTGTGTTGTTCTGTTAAAGACACAACCGGTGGACGGGTGTTGGCAGAGGATCGACAAAGTGCCGCCGGCCACGGCCGACATATTTCTGTTTGTTTAATCAACGAGAAGGTCGCTGGGTCCCGGTGTTAAAGTAGGACACCTCACCACTGAGAGGGGGAGAGAGAGGGAGAACACATGGATGGGGATTCGTTATTAAAGTGTGTGTGTGTGTGTTTGTGTGTGTGGTGAACCTGCTTTATTTTCAGCTTTATTAGTGAAAATGTGCTACTTTTACTTAAATGAAACATTTGAGTGATTCCTTCAACTCTGGTTATTGATGTTCGCTGTCGCTGTTAAATAAAACTTATATGAATATGAATAATGTGTTGACGAGGACTCAAAGAGTTAAAGTTAAAACAACAAATTCACTTCCTGTGGTGAAGCTGTGTCCTATCGCTGTTAAAGTTAAAATCTGAAAAGAATCTTTCATAAAAAATCTAATTCTACAATGACCTTAACAAATCAAGAATCCCCAAAAAATGGTTTGTTCATTTATGTAATGACACTTTATATACCTACAGTGTCATTATGATATAGATATTTTATTATAAACCGTTCTGAGTTTGTTCAAATAAAGAAGAAGTCAGTGAATCTTTTCCAGAGAGGAGCGACCCCTCGTCGACCTTTACTGCAGAGACGTGAGTTAACACATCGGTTCAGTTTGTTATAGAAGACGTGAGCAACACAAGCATCATCGCTCTAAAGACTTTACCTCAGAAAACACAACACAACAGTTTCAGCTATTAAATAATAAAAACAGGAGTTTCCTGTCATGTGCACATTTCAAATACAACTTCTGAATCCGATCCACACACATCATGTCACTGTATGACCCGACACAGTTTGGTCCCACACACTGAAAATTAAAACATTGATGAATTTATCTCCCACTGTGAATCCTCAAACGTCTCTTCAGTCGGACGGGACGTGAACGTGATGAAGACGTTGTCCAACAGAGACGAAGCTGCGTCTGTCTCCTGCAGAGCTGGACCAGTTCAAAGCACAGACTCATTCAGAGGATCGCTGGCCAGGATCCTGGGACGTGAGGTTCTGCAGCCAGACGAGTTCCTGACCGTTGCCTGGTTACTTCTACTTGTGTAAGCGCATCGCTAGGACCGCAGACACGTCGCCATGGAAACCTCACGCAGGACAGAGCTGCAGCAGAGAATTGAAACTAAAGAAGGTTTGAGCAGAGTTTCGAGGCTCTGAGACCTCGACTCTGTGATAACAGACGAGTAAACAATATCAAGAATTATCACATTATCATTTTCATCCTTCATTCATAATCATAATAATTAAAAAAAACATCAATATCGACTGACGTGAAAATTTTCTTGATCTTGATGACGTGTTTGTCCAGATGGTCGAGCTCGGTCCTGACCTGTAGTCGTGCTGCGGAGCCACAGACAACTACCAGGACATGCTCCAAACCAGCTAGGCAGCTGACTAGCAACTAACTAGCAGCTGACTAGCAACTGACTGGCAGCTGGCACTAGCAGCTGACTAGCAGCTAACTAGCAGCTGACTAGCAACTGACTGGCAGCTGACTAGCAGCTAACTAGCAGCTGACTAGCAACTGACTGGCAGCTGACTAGCAGCTATCTAGCAGCTGACTAGCACTGACTGCAGCTGACTAGCAGCTAACTAGCAGCTGACTAGCAGCTAACTAGCAGCTGACTGGCAGCTAACTAGCAGCTAACTAGCAGCTAACTAGCAGCTAACTAGCAACTGACTGGCAGCTGACTAGCAGCTAACTAGCAGCTGACTGGCCGCTGACTAGCAGCTAACTAGCAGCTAACTGGCAGCTAGCAGTCGTTAGCTGGTAAACACAGGGAGCAGTCGTCTCCTCGGACGTTTCTGTTTGGACCAATCGAGAGGAGCAAGCTGGACTCTGATCAGATCTCATGTTAAAGGACAAACATTCCGTTCATCTTCAGGCTGATCATATTAATTTGTGTTATTACTGTTTTCAGAAACCATCAGGTTCCTCAGAGTGTCCGTCGCTGCAGCTCCTCTTTTCAGCCTCTGTCTCTAACTCTTGGTTTTAGCTCCTGTCTCTTTAAGATAAAGCTCTGATTGGTCAGCTGGTTTACTCTGTTGTGATTGGGCGTGTCGTCGTCATGTACAGAGCAGACTCTCTCTCTCATTGGTCGGCTGCTCATTGCTCAGTCTGATAAACAACATTAAGAAACACTGAGCTGTCAATCAGCCGCTCTGCTTCAGTCACACGACACATTTAAAATATAAAACATTTCTGCTGCAGCCGTCGCTTCAGGTCAACAGGCGGCCATGTCTACTAATAAACTATTCACATGGAAATCCAACAAACATGAAACACATTTAAAACACCGGTGACATCATCAGATCCACACAGAACAAACTCTGACCTCTGACCTTCGTCTTTCACTTCCTGTCGCATCACTTCAGAGTAAAATTCATTCATCGGAAAACTCGTTGATTCTTCTTCTGAATGTTTTTACTGAGTCAATAACAATGAACACTGATAATAACTCAGAACACAGAGCGAGTTAGAGTCACTGCGTCGTTCAGAGGATTTAAATATTTAAACAATTCATTTATTTGACCCGTGAGGTTTTTCTAAGGCCGACACAGATTCCTACTGATTCATGAAACTGAAAACATCTATATGTGTTTCTCCTGTTTGTCACATCACACTCTGATCCACGGTGTGTGTGTGTGTGTGTGTGTGTGTGTGTGTGTGTGTGTGTCACTCCAGGCCGAAGCCCTCTGCGTTGGAGATGGCGATTGTGAGTTTGTGTTTCAGCTCCTTCCTGGTGCGGTACGCCGGCAGACCGATCTGATTGAAGCAGGTGTGAGAGATCGGCAACCTGACGAGAATGAGAGAGAGAGAGAGAGAGACTCATCGTCTGGAGCGAGAGCTGAGGTGAACTCTGGGCTCGGCTACGTGTTCCAGACCCTACCAGTCGATCGGGACGTCGATCTTGGAGATCTTGAAGTTGAGGTCGGCCATTCCTCCGACAGGAACACGGTCACTTCCTGTGGCGAAGTGGAGGAGCTTCTTCTGCAGCTCGAGAGGGAACGACAGGACCACGTCCCAGAAGCACCTGGGGCAACACACACACACACACACACACACACACACACACACACACTCAATGAAACAATCTGATGTTGCCTTGGTAACAGATATATTTATCAACAGATTTATAAGGGAGAATATGAAAAGAGAACGAAGCTCCACTCAGAATCTGTGGCTTGATTCAAAGGTCGAGCAGATTCTGATCAGTGGTTTGTGTCTCTAATCACAAATACACACACACACACACACACCCACACCCACACACACACAAAGCTCTGAGGTTGTGTAACAGGCCTGCAGCTGCTTGTCGTCAGCTGTCAGCACCGTGCAGAGTTACATTATACCAATGGAGACTGGTGTGTGTGTGTGTGTGTGTGTGTGTGGGTGTGTGTGTGTGTGTGTGTGTGTGCAGACCATTATTCACTCATCACTGACTCTCAATTGAAAATAAAAAACAAAGACAGGAAGTTTCTCACGGAGGAAACATCAGAAGTAAAACTCGCTGTGATTTGTGTCTGTGAATTTGTATATGAAACATTGCGAGTCCTTCAGATGGAACCAGGAAACAGCATCACAACCACACAACTGAGACGTGTGTGACAGGAAGGAGAGGTCAGGTGAAGTGTTCACTTCCTGTTCACAGCAGCGAGTGGCGGCGTCTTACCGAACCGTGGCGTCCGTCTTGTTGAATCCTTCGTACTGAGCAGCTCTCTGCAGAGCACTCATGTCCAGGTCCGGGCTGCCGCACACCAGCATCTCCACCTCCTCCGGCCGCAGCAGCTGCACAGACACAGACACACAACTCAGAGAACGCACAACTTGTGTCTGTCTGACAAGAGTCTGTAGCTGCAGGAACATTAAACACAGCATTCTACTGATCTGAGGTCAGCCACGTGGACCCTGCATTAAAACACAACACTGGCCTTTCTGCAGGATTTACACAACACAACAACAATAACTTGTGTTGAGTAAAACTGGAATAGAAACAGGAAGTGCTGCAGCTGATAACACAACTGTGTCAGGAAGTTGGGGGGGGGCAGTGAAAGTTATGAAAAACTTAAATTACATAATTTACTTCCTGATGAAGAGTGACATTGTCGGGGGGGGGGTGTGTGTGTTACAGTACGCTCATTATTTCTGGCTGCACCGACCACACCGACACACCGACACACACACACACCGACACACACACACACCGACACACCGACACACACACCCCCACAGATGATTCTGACTGACTCTGAATCCGGGAAGCCGACACACACACACAACCTGAAAGTGACACACAAACAAAATGAACACACCCACAAATAAACCACAGACGAGCCTCATCACGTCCGTCAGACATTGTGGACGTGACTTTGGGATCGAACACACACACACAATCACACATACTTTCCCTACATCAAAGTGACGAGTGGACATTTTAATTTGAAATATTCAAATTATTCTTATTTAAATCAGCGAATGATCCGACCACAACAAAAATCTACACAATCATATTCCTTTGACTTTACTTGTTAAGGATGTTAGATTTTGTAATGTAGTTTTCTGTCCTTGATATTAACTGATTCATTTACTTTTTCTGTGTGAAGATGTTTTCTTGTTTTTATTCCCGGTCGTTGTGTAACAGCTGTTGTTCAAGCTGCTGTATCAATAAAGTTATTATTGTTATTAACAGAGTGGCTGAGAAAAGATGGAGGATTCTTTCAGAATAAGTTATAAGTTGAAGAAAGTTAGTTACTAGTTAAAAACAGAGTAATTAGTTAGATTAGTTATTATTTCAATGGTTGTTTATTATGTGAAGAGCTTGTTTCAGTCTTGAGGCTCAGATCAGCTCTGACCTCCTCGCTGCTGATAGAGCGTCCTGCACTCATCACACATGACCTGATAAACCTGGAAGGTCAGAGGTCGAACGACGAAAAGTGAATTCATGCAATCGTGTGTGATTGATGAGAATCCCTGAAAGATGATATGTTTTTGATAATCAATACTCTGGATGCGTGTTGTGGACATGGGGCCCTGGTGGAATTTGAGTCGTCAGCTTTTTATCAGCCAGAGCAAACATTTGAGGAGGGAGGACGACAAACAGGGAAATCACCAACTGCAGTTTGTGGAGGCGACTTTGAGCTGCGTCCATTGTGCTGGTCTTTGGTTCCACCTGTGGGAACCTTTGTTGCTCTGGATTATAAGGACGCAGATGAATGCGACGGATCAAACACACACACACACACACACACACACACATACACACAGTGGACTCACCATGAGTGCGTCGGAGGCACACACACTGTGGAAGCCGTGGTAAAAGGCAGCAAACTGTTTATAAATGGATTTATTCAACAGGAAGTCGACGTAGAGCTGAACGTACTCTGAAAGAGAAAGAAGAGAAACAGGTGGTTTAATATCACAGAACACACACACACAAACACACACACACACACACACTCAAACACTCACACACACACACACAAAATCAAACAAAATTTGATTTAATAAGAGAAATAAATTCGACTCATCAACAGTTTAAAGAGTCTAACGACTTGAAGCCAAATTTAGTTTGCCCCCTGGTGGCTGGCTGCAGTATAGGTCGTAAACCCTCCTCCTCAATGTTGGCAGATGGGAAATGGACAAAACTAAATAATCAAAGTAGAAGTTAAATACATTTTTGTTCAAGTGTTTCTGATCAGTTTGGTTTGAATTAGTTATATGATGATATAAAAATATAAAAATGTACTTTTATTATATGAATTGTCTCATTAACTTCATAATTAATCTCCCTGCACTGTGCCGCCATGTTTATGAAGAGTCTCTACGATGGAGAAACTTGTGTTTTGATTTGCGAGTCTCACCCTTCCTGTTCTGCTTGGTCACAGGAATTCTGTCTCCTCCTGGCTTCAGGTTGTAGGATCTGACGACGCCCATCTCCTCCTGGAACACCTGCAACAGACACACACACACACACAGACACACACACACACACACAGCCTTTAGTGTGTCATCAGAGGTAACCACAGCTCCACCCGTCATGCGTCAATCAGCTGTGAGACTTCATACGTGGTGTTTAATCAACGTTCTCTAGCAGCTACATGGAAGAATGTCTCTGAGTGAGGTTCTTACAGGAGCAGCAGCACAAACAGGAGGTTTAAATAAAGTCAGAGTCAAAAGGAACAGCCAGTGATGAACACACACAGTGGAGGAGAGCAGGTCGGTGGGTTCATGTGGCACCGGGCTGTGACCGAGGTTCAGAGCTCCGTCCACAGGGTGTAAGTGACACCTCACCAGGACCTTTACACAAGTCTCTTCATATGTACTCACGTATTCCAGTTCATACGTGACCCTGCTGCGTCAATGGATATCCCAACACGTGTGTGACATGTTACACAAAACACGCTGATGTCACGGAAAGAGAAGCTCTGTCATGCTTTACACGTCAGTGCAGCTTTTATGACCTTTAACACAATTTTAAGGTTTTTACAGAAAATGTTTTTGCAGTGAACTTTTGTAAGTATGTTGATTATTGAACTGATTTAAATCGTCTGCAGCCGTGACTCAGCTCATGTTAGCTAAACACAAGAAGCTCCATAGAACACGGCTCAAATGAAATAATATCAAAGTTATGAAGGAAACCAAGAAAGTATCTGATCAACGAATAAAGACCATAAATAAGATTATTAATCTAAAGGAGACATAAGCGTTTCTTTCATCTCGTGTGTTTTCAAGGTTTTAGTGAAAGTTCTGCAGAGTTAAAACGTCTCTGTAAAAGAGGGAGAGCACTGAAGCCTGGGAACCATCAGAAAAAGTTTGCTGTCGTTGACGGATCCAACGATACGTTTCTTCCAAAGATGTTAACGAACTTTGAGGTTAAGTGGGTGTGTCAGAGGTGTCGTCCAATCAGCAGTGACGTGTATTTGAACTCCGCCTTCTTAAAGAGACACAGCAGTTCTTCATCACCTGAAGATGTTAGAAGCTAAAGACTCAAAGGTCAGGTGTGTTTTAGTAAACAAGAAATTTCTTCAACAACAACAATGAACCTTTTCAGCTGCCGTAGTCACAACACGTGTGTATCATAACACTGTTAACGCAACATGTTTACGTATAAATAACTGTTTTGCTACGCGGCCCTGAGGACATCATTCCCTCCTAACGCCCTGGAAGTGGTTGACCAATCACAACAGAGAGCACCAGCCAACCAATCAGAGGGTCCTTGAATAGACAGGAGCTAAAAGCAAGAGTGTGAGACAGAGGCTGAAAAGAGGAGCTGCAGCATTTGAGGAACATTAGAGCATGAAAACATTTCACAGTGAAAACTCTCATTAAAATATTAAAATGATTAACATGAATATAAACGACAGAGATATTAAACTGAACTTTACGACGGCCGGGGAGGAAAAATAGGTCATCCTCTAAATTCAGCTCCGTCAAAACAGCACAGCTGTCATCACGCCGTGTGTGTGTGTCTGTTTGTGTGTGTGTGTGTGTGGTTGTGTGTGTCTGTGTGGGTCAGTGAGTGTAAACACAATTTTTAAAGTTCTCCCGTCATCATCTTCATAAATCAGACAGGTCAACTCAACAGAAGATAAATTAAATCAACTCTACAAACTTCAATGAACCAATAATGAGACAACAACAACAACAACGACAACAGTGTCACAACTCAATTGAAACTGAAAACTGGAACCACAAAGTCGTGAATCACAGGAAGTTCACGGTCTCTTCCTGTTCCTGAGTTATGGCACAAAAAGTGTTTCAGCATGATGACATCACAGTCACATCCCGACCGAGCTCAGAGCATAAAGATCCTTTCTTAAAACCAGAAGAACTCAACAAAGTGAGTTCCCCATCCTCAGTGAGATGTTTACCTGGAAGCTGAGGTAGAAGTCGTCCTCCACGTTCCCCTCGTAGCTCAGCAGCTCTCCCAGGCCGTGAGCCAGCTCCTGCAGACACACAACAGGTCAGAGGTCACTGGTTCCATAGCAGAGTAAAGCATGGGACAGAAAAACTCCTTCAGTCTGTAACATTTCCCTCTTTACAGAAGATCCTATCTACAGGAGATTATTGTAAACTTCTTATATTATATTATATTCATTCTTTTACATTTAGATCTTACGTTTCCTGTATTTTTCATTAATTCACTGTAGAATTAAAGTGTGACTGCTGCATTTGTTGGATAAAGTTTGGTCGCAAATTGTTCCTGTCTGCGTTTCCAGGCCTCATATCTGATATCCTGCTTTTAATGTGAGCAGAAAGACAGAGAGTGTGTGTGTGATTTTCTACCACAGCAGATTTATGGAGTTCAATGCCTTGCTCAAAGGCAACATGTGGGTTAGAAGCAAAGTTGCTTTAACCTCATCCTGCATTTTACAGCCTGGTCGATGGAGACCGTCCTCAGACGTTTTACATTTTTTATATTTCTGTTCAAATGAAGTAAAGATAATGATTCATCCTTCAGCTGTCAGTCAGTCACAGATCAACACAACAGATAAACTGCATCTATGACAAAACACACACAGACACACAAAACATATCGTGCTCAGATAAAACATTTCTCCACGTCTTCTCTAGATTTACCAACGAACCAAAAGCAGCTTGACTCCGTGTGAGAACAGAATGTACAGCTGAGACGTACACATGAGCACTGAGGACAGTGTGTGTGTCTGTGTGAGTCTGTGTGTGTGAGTGTGTGTGTGTGTGAAATAGAGAGACAGACAGAGAAAACAAAGTGGTGGAAATGATTGAATCAGCTTCACATCTGGAAATACTCAACATCTGAAACTAAACTTTTTAACTCAACAACTTTTTTGAAGAGTTTGACTCAAGATTTAAAGTTTGTTTGTTCACAGAGAGAAACGTGATTAAAAAGTGAGGAGGACTGAAGATGATGTCACTTCACAGACACGACTGTACAGCACGAAGCAAATAAAATAAATATCAATATATTAATACTGAGTTAAAGTTGCAGAGGACGAGTGAACGTTACAATGCATGTTCAGAGTGAACATGCATTGTAAATGTTTGACTCTGGCTCCCTCTAGTGTCAGAAGAAAGAAGTGTCGTTACATCTTGACATGAACAGACTCACACAGAATAACGAGATAAACTCCATTTCACTGACTGTTACACTTTGAGAGAGAGAGAGAGAGAGAGAGAGAGAGAGAGAAAGAGAGAGAGAGAGAGAGAGAGAGAGAGAGAGAGAGAGAGAGAGAGAGAGAGAGAGAGAGAGAGAGAGAGAGAGAGAGAGACCCACTGGCATGATCTGCTGCAGGTCGTCCAGGGTGGCCGTCGCCATGCCGACGAGGGCGTTCTGGTCACATGGTGCCGTGGGCGGAGCGAGGAGCTTCCTGTAAAGACATTCAGACAAAGTTAAAGTGTCTGAGCAGAAGATCAGAGGCTCACACCATCAACATCCACCGGAGATCCCATCACTCCCAGTTCGTCTGCTCACACCTGGAAGGAGAGTGTGAGTCCAGAGTCAGGAGGGAAAGAGAAGTCAGTGATTCTTCTACCATCAGGACCTCCTCAGTTCCTCTGCTCCTTCATCTCCATCACACATGATGGAGAAACACTTTAAACATGAAGTTACAAACTGGTTCTTCTCATGTAGTGAATCCTGTTGTTGTGTTGTTGTGTTGATGTGTTCAGTTCCATCAGCACCTGTGTGTGTCCCTGGGAGAGGATCCTCACATGGGACTGAGCTTCATCACTGATCACTAAGATTCTATTTGACTCTTGTTGAGTTAGCAACAGGAAGTTGATCCTTGTGAACATCTGTGAGACAAACTGGGGATATGAGACAAACTGGGACTAGTGAAACGACTAGATTGAAGTGTTACTGACAGGAAGTGTTACTGACAGGAAGTGTTACTGACAGGAAGTGTTACTGACAGGAAGTGTTACCGACAGGAATTGTTACCGACAGGAATTGTTACCGACAGGAAGTGTAACCGACAGGAAGTGTAACCGACAGGAAGTGTTACTGAGAGGAAGTGTTACAGACAGGAAGTGTTATGACAGGAAGTGTTACCGACGCTTTGTGTTCTCCGCTGCTAGTCGAGTCATGTGACTGATGAGAACCAATCAGGAGGAGAACGTGTCACACACACCTGTAGCAGTAGAGAGGGAAGTGAATGTCCAGAGCGATGCTGTTGTAAACTGCTAAGCCCATCAGCTGACAACAGGTTAAGGAAGATTTGACGGACAACACACACACAAACACAAACACACACACACACACACAAACACACACACAGATACACACACAGTAAACCTCGAAAAACTTTTTTCCTGTCGTACTGCTGAGCCACTGCATGTGTTTGTTTGTGTGTGTGTGTGTGTGTAGTTTGCCAAGAGAAAACTTAAAAAATAACTCAACCAGTTTTATGCAGAAACAGTTTAGTTTAGATGAATGCCTTCATTGTGTCACTTGTGCGTGTGTGTGTGTCAGGGCAATGGTGAGTTCATGTACTGAATGAATGTTTCTCCACCTGCAATTTCCAATATCCATCTAAGTCCAAGGGGCGTCGACCCAACAGACACACACACAAAGTTCTCAGCAGCCACATGTGGAGACCATATGTGGTGTAATTGTGTGTAGGTTGAACCTAGGTTGTGTGTCGGTAACACAAACATCAAAGACAGTGAGCAGCATTGTGAGGTCGTTGTCTTCACTTTATGAGAAAGGCATGAATCTCTCTCTCTCTCTCTCTCTCTCTCTCTCTCTCAGTTTACATCTGTTTGTACCCCCCCCCGCCCACTTCATCCCCACTTCACTCTCTCCAGCCTCCCCTCCATCACCATAGTGACGCAGTGCTGCCATGACGACTAAACAGGAAGAAGAGAGGCTGAGCTCTTAACAAAATCACACTTGTCGAACATGCATAGAGCATACACACAAACACACACACAAACACGCACACGTACACACACACGCGCTACCTACCTTTTCCCGCTTTTCTCTTTCTCTGTCTCTCTCTCCATTTACATTTTTCCCTCAAACACTTGCTCTTTCTGCCCTGAACATGCACACAAACACACACACAAACACACACACACGGACACACACAAAATAACCTGGCGAGGAACATGCAGCTATTAGGTTATATAACCTTTTGACAGTTCCCAGCTGGCTGGTAAGTACGGCTACACATACACACACATACACACACACACACACACACACACACACACACACACACACACACTTCTTAAAGTAAATGTTACAAAACAGAGGAACAACTGCAGAGTTTCTCTTTAAAAAGCTCTGGAATCATACAATGAAAACTACAGCTGGAAAAAAAATATTAAATGCATCAAATATTCATTATTGTGGAAATCACACATCATTTGTGTTTTTTTGTGTGTGTGTGTGTGTGTGTCTGTCTCTGTGTGTATCTTAATGGTTATTCTGTGAATCCAGTGAGAACAAAGTCAAATTAAAGCCAGAGAAATTAAATATCTCCAAACTGACTAACACAGAATCTAACAGTAACGTGCACATACGACAGACGCACTAGAGGCTTTGTATTCGATGTTCATGATGAAGGATACAGTCCCGACCAACTGGAACTCAGAGTAGTTGTCACACTTCCAGCTGCTGAACCAATGACAGCGTGAGTCCTTCATGTCGGTGAACATCCCTGAGAACAAACAGCAGACGTCAGGAGAACAAAGGTTCGACACTAATGAATCAACAGAGGAGCTAAAGAAGGAACAACAGAGTCAAATGAAGAATGTAAATTACTCTAGAATTCCTACAAGGTTTTCGTCTTAAATGTTCGTCACTGAGCTGCTTGTTGAGAAACGTTGTAGAAATCAAGTTTCCTGAAGTCGCTGAAATCTTTGGAGTCAGAACGATGAAAAAAAAGCAGTTTGGTGAAACTTCAACGAGAGAAACAGCAGCCGACTGTTCAGAGCAGAGACAAACATCTGGAGCGCTTCATGAGAGAAGAGCCTGTGTGTGTGTCTGTGTGTGTGTCTGTACACCTGCCAGTGTGTGTGAGGCAGAGCAGGGGCTTTCCCTATGCTGCTAATGAGGGGAACACAGCCTTCGTTCAGTGTGTTTCTTTAGTTCGACGTCCGCTGGCACCGAAAAACACAGACGACCGCAGAAAGATGGAAAGAACAACTCGACCAGAGGGAGAGAGAGAGAGAGAGTGAGAGAGAGAGAGAGGGAGTGAGAGGGAGGGAGGGGGTGAGAGGGAGAGGGAGAGGGAGAGGGAGAGGGAGAGGGAGAGGGAGAGGGAGAGGGAGAGGGAGAGGGAGGGAGGGGGTGAGAGGGGGAAAGAGGGAGAGAGAGAGAGGGGGAGAGAGGGAGAGAGAGGGAGTGAGAGGGAGAGGGAGAGGGAGAGGGAGAGGGAGAGGGAGAGGGAGAGGGAGAGGGAGAGGGAGGGAGGGGGTGAGAGGGAGGGAGAGAGAGGGGGGAGAGAGAGAGAGGGGGGGAGAGCGAGGGAGAGGGAGAGAGGGGGGAGAGAGAGGGAGGGAGAGAGGGAGGGAGAGAGGGAGAGGGAGAGGGAGAGGGAGAGGGAGAGGGAGAGGGAGAGGGAGAGGGAGAGGGAGAGGGAGAGGGAGGGAGGGGGTGAGAGGGAGGGAGAGAGAGGGGGGAGAGAGAGAGGGGGGAGAGAGAGGGAGAGGGAGAGAGAGGGAAAGAGGGAGAGAGAGAGAGGGGGAGAGAGGGAGAGAGAGGGAGTGAGAGGGAGAGGGAGAGGGAGAGGGAGAGGGAGAGGGAGAGGGAGAGGGAGAGGGAGAGGGAGACCGAGAGGGAGAGGGAGAGGGAGAGGGAGAGGGAGGGAGGGGGTGAGAGGGAGGGAGGGAGAGGGGGGAGAGAGAGAGAGGGGGGAGAGAGAGGGAGAGGGAGAGAGGGGGGAGAGAGAGGGAGGGAGAGAGGGAGAGGGAGAGGGAGAGGGAGAGGGAGAGGGAGAGGGAGAGGGAGAGTGAGGGAGGGGGTGAGAGGGAGAGGGAGAGAGAGGGGGGAGAGAGAGAGGGGGGAGAGAGAGGGAGAGGGAGAGAGGGGGAGAGAGGGAGAGAGAGGGGGGGAGAGAGAGGGAGAGAGAGAGGGAGGGAGAGAGGGAGAGGGCAGTCGAACCGTAGCTTCGTTTCCATTCAAGTCTTTTTTATTTTAATTCCACTGAAGGAGAAAGTTGAACTAAAACAGAAAAATCTCTTCATCATGGAAAGTACTTAGTTACTCTTTATCCATGTATTAGTATTTTTACTTCAGTTACTTCGAGTCAACGAACCGACACGACGCAGGAGAAGGAAAACGAATGTGTGCAAAGATCAACCAGTTTCACAAAAGTCAACAACAAACACACTCGTAATAAAATCCAGAAGTTTTATAGAAATCTGCTTATGAGGTTTCTTTTACTGCCTCAAACGAAACAGGACCAATCGGACACAACCAGAGTTTCCTCCGAGCTTCACTCTCCTGCTGTTCCAGTAAAATGAGATTTCCTACGTGTACGCTGGTGACCCCTGACCTCTCAGACGGTCTGCTGCTCTGTGGACGTGGGGAGAGAGAGAGCGTCTCACCGTAGTCTGTGTGGAAGATCTGTCGCACCAGCAGCAGGAACCACTCCTTCGTCAGGCCGCCCATGTCCAGCCCCGCCTCCCCCACGAAGGTCACCCGCAGCTTCTTCTTCAGGTCGCACCGCTTCCTCATCAGCTGCAGACGAGACAACACTAAACTCCTCTGACACTCAATTCATATGAAACTCTCTCCACTACCATTCATTAAAGAAGAACCCACACATAATTAACATGAGTTTCTGAAATCACGTCTCCAGCACCACCTCCTCCATTTCCATCACTCTGCTCAGAGACACCACTGATCCAGATGCATGAAACAGGTGAAGGGAGCTCATTGTGTGTTTATGATTCCAGGTTGTGTTTGTGTGCTCACCTCATCCAGTGAGTCGCTGAGGAGCTGCGCCCGTCGTACTTTAATGTTGAGGAACAGAAGGTTCATGTCGACTCTCTGCCTGCGAGACACCTTACTGACCAGGCTTAGCTGTGACACACACACACAGACACAGACACACACACACACACACACACACACACACACACACACACACACACACACAGACACACACACACACACACACACACACACACACACAGTTCAAGTCAGTAGACAAACCTCTGGTCCTTCAGTCTGATGATGTATCTCCATGTGTCTCCTCCTCTGTCTCTGTGAGCAGCAGCAGAGGCTCATGGGAACTGTAGTTATTCCCACTTCATACTGTGTGTGTGTGTGTGTGTGTGTGTGTGTGTGTGTGTGTGTGTGTGTGTCTCACCCTGGCCTGACTGATCATCTGCTGCTCTGAGTCTTTCTGGATGATGGCTTTCTTCACCACCGTCGACAGGATGAAGGGAAACTGACAGAAGGAAAATCTAAGAGACGAAAAGAGCAAATATTTCTGTTTAAAGTCGGCCGAGCAAATCATCTCTGGTGTTTTCTGGAATCATATAATTTGAGCCAAATGAGCAGGTTCTGAAATCCGCAGCCTCCAGACCCAGAATCCCCGCCGCCGCCGCCAGCCAAGCTCGTTAGAACTCTAAACTCTGGATCTGTTTCCTTTTCATCCGACGCTAACCAGCTGTGACGCAGCGTGAAACAGACTCCACGGTTTCCTCTGGATCAGCTGCAGCCGGGCGGGGGGGCCTTCGGACGGCCTCAACATCGCTCTCGCTCAGAGGCGGGGATCCGTGAAGCGAACACGAGGTGTTAGCTTCTCCGGGAGAATGAACGTTCCACAGACTGTTCTGCTTCTCTTTGTCACTGTGAACTCTGACCAGATGTTTTGAATCCTCCAGTTCTCTGAGATGCTTTCGTCAGTTTGGTCAATTTGATAACAGGAAATACGACATTACCCATGAGCCTCGGGGGCCGGAGAAGACTCACAGCTAAACACACAACTACGATTCATAAAAGAAGAACCGACACATAATTAACATGAGTTTCTGAAATCAGGTTTTTCTAAACGTCTACAGAGCAAATATCTCAGTGTCTCTTTTCACACAAACTAACATTCAACATAATTCACACGTAGAATTTAGGGATTAAATCAAATTAAAGTTGGTTTTTGGTCCAGAACTCATCGCAGGTTCGTCCAAAACACAAAAATGATTTGATACAACTCTCATCCCCTGAATTGAACCTGAAATTAAAAGTCTTCAAATTGATTCATATATTTATATCTGCTGTGAGTGTGGAAGCTCTCTGATTGGACGTGTCATACAGCAAGGCTCCCTGGGATTTGTAGTTTTGATTTAACCAGGAGAGCGAGGAGAGAGAGAGAAGAGTCCAACTTTCAAATGATATCATCTTTACCAAGGGTAGTAACAGATGTAATCAGTAACTATAAGTAACTATAATGAGCCCAGGTTACACGATTACAATGAGAACATTAAACGTGGTTCTGACCAATCAGCTTCGTCTGAGGGAGGAGGCATCCAACCGTGTTCTGACCTGTTGGAGTTGCCGTAGTTCTGCCAGGTCCTGTAGTCCTCCATGAAGTCTATGTGCTCCAGAGTGATGTTGTAGAAGTCGGTGAACGGCATGATGGGAAAAGAGGAGACGCTGTTGGCTGCATCTGATGAGAAGAAACAGAAGAACGTCAAATATTACGAAAATAATCAGCAACATTTACACTTGCCTGTGTGTGTCTGTGTGTGTGTGTGTTTGTGTGTGTGAGTGTCTGTGTGTGTGTGAGTGTGTGTCTGTGTGTGTGTGTCCCTCACTGAACAGGCTGAGCACTTTGGTGGCAGACGGGATCCACCAGGAGCATTTGGCCAGAGGAGGAAGTTCGTCTGGTTCGGCAGGAAACAGGCGGGTGGATATGAACTGCAGGAGGCGCTCTACTAACTGCCTGAAGCGCCGTGTGGACAGCCTGACACGCACGCACACGCACAGACAAACACACACACACACACACACACACGCACACACACACACAGACACAGACACAGACACACACACAGTTAACATTGGCTGAACATCACCAGAAATCTGCACAGAAATAAACTGGTACATACACAGAGGAGAAAATAGCAGCATTGGATGAAGAAAGCTTCTGAGGCGAATGACACAGCTTGTAATTTACAGCTGCTCGATGGTCGATCATCACCACAGACATGAAGTCAGTGAGTCTCATTCAGGCCGAGACCCGTTTGCTCTGATACAACATGAGTCCAGATTGAAGGGAACAAGGAGACGCAGCTACAGACACACAAACACACACTTACACACACTCACACACACACACTTACCTTTTGAGCCAGTGAACCAGGAAGTGGTGGTCGGCCTCAGACAGAACTGCAATCTGCCTCAGCAGGTGAGCAAAGATCACATATGTGTTGGTGCTTGAATACTGGGGACTCTGTACAAAACACAAACACACAATCTGACTTCTGACTCATCTCATGCACGTGAAAACAATTCATACGTCATGAAGAATCCGTCTCAGTCTCAGTCTGGGCCATTAACCAGGAGGAGAATGAACAGAAGATTGTTGCTGAACGGCTGAAACACTGGAAACACTCTTTAGACAAAACACAAATAAAAACAAGTGACAGCAAGAGTGAGACACAGAGAGAGAGAAGTCGTCATCAGACAGGAAACCAGCCGTCCTCCACTCCAGCATGACCTCACCCAGCACGTGTGTGTGTGTGTGTGTGTGTGTGTGTGTGTGTGTGTGTGTGTGTGTGTGTGTGTGTGTGTGTGTTGAAGGAGTATGGAGCCACAGTGGAACTTTATCGAATTCTGA
Organism: Pseudopleuronectes americanus; assembly: GCA_038501795.1. Lineage (NCBI taxonomy): Eukaryota > Metazoa > Chordata > Actinopteri > Pleuronectiformes > Pleuronectidae > Pseudopleuronectes > Pseudopleuronectes americanus. The sequence goes on along the minus strand of JBAMIH010000028.1, from coordinate 548,320 downwards.
TTCTTAAAACCATATATGGAAACAGAGTGCAGCGAAAAATGATAGAGAGAGAGAGAGAGAGAGAGAGAGAGAGAGAGAGAGAGAGAGAGAGAGAGAGAGAGAGAGAGAGAGAGAGAGAGAGAGAGGGACAGAGAGAGAGCGAGAGAGAGAGAGAGAGAGAACGTTGTTATTGAGACATAAAGACGATCACTGACTGCATCAGTGATCGTCATGTCTAGACATGAATAGACAGTTCCATCTCCTGCAGCAGCAGTTGTGTCAGTGGTTCTAGAAGCAGCGCCACCGGGTCGTCTGGAGCCCGGTGCTGTTCATATACAACTTCTACATTTCATACAACTCAAAGTTCTCTCACCTGAACCAGAATGAAATACGCTCGCAGGTCGTCCTTGCTGCGCGGCCTGAAACAGAACACACAGATCAGCTGTGACCGGGGACACAGACCAGAATCCATCCTGTTCTCAGGCTGAAGTCAACTCCCTCACATCATCAACCTGCGACTTGTTAATAAGGATTTACTCTCAATGATCAATTCATCTGAGACCTTTTTAATGTCTGGAGAATAACATCCAGCGTGTTCTCACCCTTTCCACTCTCTCAGCAGACTGTTGATGATCCCCTTCAACACTGACTTCTGGATGTCCTGTGGCTACACACACAACACAAACACACACACACACACACAACACAAACACACACACACACACAACACAAACACACACAAACAGATAACATGGGGTGTTTACAAGATGAATAGCAGCTTATTAAGTAGGTTTTATATTCAGTATGTAAACTGACACGTCGACTACGAACAGGCTCCGCCCACTTAAGTGTTTTGTTAAAACTCCTCCCTGTTGCTATGGTTATGGTTAGGCTGACTCTTCACCTTCACTGCTCCTCCTTCAGAGGAGTTTCTGTTACTAAGCAACCAACTTCAGAGGAGACAATCTACTTCCTATTTACATCACATGACCAGTGGACGTGAAGTGTAGCGCGTCTGTGTACCCTTGTGTCACGTGTATCTCACTGATACACTCACACACACACACGTCGAACAGGGTGATATATAGGGAGTGGAGGGAGTAGCTCGAGCTGCGATACGATCGAGCTGAGGGCTGGACGGGGGGGAGGGGCGGGGGGGGGGCTTGAGTCTCTGGGGCGTAATATCTCTCTTGTGAGAGAGAGACTCAATGGTGAGATCTAGTCCACTTTTTGTGTACACAAGGGTAGTACAAACACACCGAGGATCAGACGCGCGATAAACAGGTAGGCATAGTGGTGAGCGGAGGGATGTTGGCGGGTGGGGGGTGGTAGCGGGGACGCGTGGAGTGTGGCGTGCGTATAGTTGTGTAGGGGGTGGATGTGCGAGAAGCGGTGCGTTAGTAAGTGGTGCATAGACACACACAGAAGTTACAGTTGTAGTTGAGGTGGGAGGGGAGGGGGTTGTTGGGGGGGGAGTGGTGGGGAAGGGGGTGTGGTGTGTTGATTATATTTCACGGTGTGGGGGGAGTGTGAGTATTTGGGAGGAGGTGGGTGGTGAGGGTGGTTTCTTAGGAGGATAGTCGACAGATGTGTGGTAATTAGTTTTGGGTGGATATCTATACTATATCTATAAAATCGATGACACGGACATATATAGAGGTGGGGGAGGGAGGATTGAGTGCAGACGTGATTATAGGGATGAGAGTAGAGAGAGAGAGAGAGAGGAGATGAGAGAGATAAATATTATGGGGGGGGGGGGGGTTATAGGAGAGTGGGCGAGACAGACGTGCGACAGAGAGTGAGGATTCACACACACACACACACACATCTGGGGAGTGGAGACGTGTAGTATGTGGAGGAGGGTATGGGGTGAGGGGGGGGGTAGATTTATATTAGTATGGGGTTGGGTGAGGTTGTGGGAGTGATGAGGTGTTGGGGGTGTTAGTTAGGAGGGGTATCTCTGATTGGGTAGGAGGAGGGGGTTAGGTGAGGTTTGTGTTTGGTTGGGGGTGTGAGGGTTGTGTTGGGAGGTTTTATGGTGAAATTAGAGTGGAGATGGGTGTTTTTGATAGTTCTATAGGAATAAGGTTTAGGGGTATATCACACAAGTAATATCAATAAGAGTAGATAATTTAATCTACATAGGAGTCTAGTGAGAGTGTTTATATGTGTTGTGGGATAGTATAGGTTGGTGGGGTTGGATGTGGGGTGGTAGTTTGGGTATGTATAATAGGGGATATGTGTTTGTTGGATATATCTAGGTGGGTGGGTAAGGTACAATGTGTTTGGGGGTGTGGATTTTTATTGTAATGGGTTGGGGTGTGAGAGGTTTGGGTGAGAGTGTGAGTGGGGGGGGGGTGGGGGGGGGTGTGGGGTGTGGTGTGAGGGTGTATTTTTTTGTGTTATTTAGTGGTAGGTTATGGTGTGTGTTGAGGGTAATATTATGATTGTTGTTTTTTGTTGGTTTTAGTGTGTGGGAATTATTTAGTATATCTTTTTTTTAATAAAGTAATTATGATATTAGTATTTTGGAGGGTGTGTGTGTTGTTTTTGTGTTTGTGGAGTATCTCTTTTTTATTATGGTTTTGGTTGTGGGGGGTGTGGTGTTTTGTTGTGATTGTATTTTAGTTAGTTGTGTTGAGGGTGGAGTGGGTGTGTGAGGGAGTGTAGTTTGGGGTGGTTGAGTGTGTTTTTGGGGTGGTTTTTTGTATGGATGGAGAGTGTGTGGTGGGGGTGAGTGAGTGTGAGGTTTATGGTGAGGTGGGGGGTGTGGGAGAGTGGAGTGTGGTTAATATATATATGGTGGGTGTGTTATGTGGAGTATAGGGTGATAGTGTTATATCATGGTTTATATAGGTTGGGGGGTGGTTTGAGAGGATGTGAGTATGGAGTGTGGGGGTGGTGAGATGGTGTATGGAGGTCTGAGTGTGTGAGTATATATATATAGTGTGTGTGTAGGGGGTTGTGTGGTGGTGGTTGTTAGTTTTGTGTTGTAGTTGTTTTTTTGTGTAGTTTTGGGGTATGGGTGTTGTGGGTGTGTGTTGGAGTGGGTTGTGTGAGTGTATGTTTGTTTTGATGTTTTGGGGAGGGGTGATATTGGGTTTCTCTTTTATCTTGAAGATTGATGGTTAGAGTTGGGAGTGGATGAGGTTGGATAGTTAGGGGAAGGATGAGGGTTTTTAGTGGTTGGGTTTAAAGTTGTTTTTTGAGTGGTTATTTTTTAGTTGTATTTTGTTTGGGAGTGAATTTGATGTGTGGGTGGTTTGTGTTAATTATTTTAATTATAAATTTTTTAATTATTTATGATATTATTAATGTAATTATGTTTTTATTTTAAATTTGTTTGTGAAAGAGACATAAAAGGAACAGCTGATGGAAGCAGTGGAAGAGAAGAAGGAGACTCTCAACTTTCCATCTCTGCTCCAGATTAATTCCCCCTGCTGTGTCAGCCTGTGCATCGCCCAATTTAGTCCTGCCAGCAACAAACGCCGGTCGCCATGACAGCCTTTAATCAGAAGAGTCATCTTCATCATCCTCCATCTTCCTCCTCATCAAAGTTCACTGAAGCCGAGAGGTGAGTTGACTTGTGCTGCTCGTTAATTCAAGTTGTTGTTCCTGAGTTAAAGCAAAAGTCGACAAACAGATCGAACATGTGCGACCGTCCAGAATGACGGGAAAGAAGGGGTTCTGTCAGGGACAAACAGAATGTAAACAACTAAACGTGTTGAGGAGACTTTGTTGGTTTTACAGTGAAATCTGAAATCTGCTCGGCACAAGAAGTGACAGAGTTTAGAAGGAACAACAAAACCTCCTGTAACACTTCAGAGGTGAAGAAGAAGATTGTGATCGTCCAGCAGCTGTAACGCAGTGTGTGTGTGTGTGTGTGTGTGTGTGTGTGTGTGTGTGTGTGTGTGTGTGTGTTTAAACTTTCATATGGTTTTCATTTGGGGCGGAGGTTTGCATAATTATTCTGGCACCGGTAGCCGTGGTGACAAAGCCGGCTGGTGAGTCTGCGTTCTCACAGCAGACAGAAATAACCTCTCCATTAACAGGGAGGAACGTCCCTTTGAGCAGAATCACTGATGATGAGTCGTCTTGATTTGTTTTGTTTATTATTGGATTCTTCACCACTTTAATGTAAACTCGTGGCAATGTAAATTCATATTATTATCATATTGATTTGAAAGCTTAAATCGACTGAAGGTGGAAAAGGCAGAATATTTCAGTGAAGAGGCAGAAACTGTGAAACCTGATTCACGCAGTAAGAATGTCTGCAAATGTCCAATTAGTGGGATTTTTTAAACGCTCAGTCACCAACTGGAAAACTGGACCAGCTTCTCCTTCCTCTCCTGAAAACCTCCAACACTGGAGACACGAGTGTTTCAGCTCAATGTAAACAGAGTCTGAACACATGCATCAAGTGAAGAGTAAACACAGGAAGTAACACATCATTACATCCGAGACGCCGAACACGCCGTCTCCAGGAGAACAAAGACAGGGAACTGGCTCATATCTAAACACCTCGTCTGAAGAAGCTGCTGCACAACTTTAAATCAAATCACTTAGAAAGGAAAATGATATGTTGGAATTGGAGCCAAATGCAGTTGAAAATGTGTTTTTCAAGTATTGTTCAAATCAAATCAGATATACCTTATTGTCGCCATGGGAAATTAAATAAAAACTAAGATAAATGTGCCAGACAAAATGCAAAGGTTATTAAGATTGTCCTAATAAAGCTAAATAAATAATTGATATAATAAAGTTAAGTAAAGTATCGTTAGCATAAAAAGACAAAAAGACAAAGACAGTGTGTTCGCACAGTTCGAGGAAGTTTGAGGAATGGACTCGTGGCTCTGACTAAGTTTGAGGAAAATCAAGACAAAAAGCTTGAATCGTAACGAGTAACAGTTCAGTTACTGATGCTAACAGGCTAATAGGCTAACGGGCTAACATTTGGCTGCTAGTTGTTACTGAACTGACCTCAGTGTAAATCAAGTGAGTTAAATAGAACAGGTTTTTGGACTTTTCTTCACTTGCCATGTATCCTGATGCAGAAGTATCTCAAATCGTGGTTAAAGTGCAGTTTTCATGATGGACTCACCGTGTCGGAACCCCAGGGTGCCCGTCATGCCGCCAGCCAAGCCCCGCCCCCCCCACGTCCCTCCTCTGGCTCAGCGTGGAGATGAAGGTTCCGAGAGACGGAAGCGGCTGCTTGACTCCTCGCCCCAAACCCTGGCACAGGAAGATGACATCATCACAGAGAGTCGAGTAATAATTAATCAATCTCGGTGTTAGTCAGCTGATCTAAAGTTAGCATATCTGACACGTGAAACAAACTAACAAAAAGGGAAGAAGTATAAATCTGAGAGCAGAGAAGCAGCGTGATGACAAGAGCCTGGAGCACAGAGACTCTGTCTGAGTGCAAGCTCACAGTTAGAGCGCAAGCAGAGTGAAAGAGGAAGTAGCTCGAGGGCTACATGCTAACCAGGTCTACCCTTCAACTCAGGATCTCTAGCAACCAGAGCTCAGTTTGAAACTCAAACACAACTTCAGCTACAGAAGCTTAGAAAACGCAACACTACCAAATGTATTACCAACAAAAACAAACAGGAAGCCTCACCACAGCCGGAGTGTGAAGCCACCACCGACCAGAGGCCGACAGTTAGCCGACAGTTAGCCGACTACAGCCGGAGTCAGGCCAGACGACACCTGAACACAACGTTTACTGACTGCTCCGTCAGGAAGGAGCACAGAGCGAGAGGAAGGAAGGATTCCAGAGGAGGAGGGAGGAGGTTAGGAAAAGACTGATAACAAAGTGAGAAGAGGAAGAAGAGGGAGGTGACGATGAAACAGAAAGAAAGAAAAGAGAAGATGATGAAGATAAGAGAAAGACGACAGGAAGAGGAAAGGATGAAGAGGAGGGAACAACAGATGCAGAGCAGCCGCTCCTGACAGCACCACACACACACACACAAACACACACTAACACCCACACACTCACACTCACACACACTAACACACACACACACACACACATACACACACACACAAACACACACTAACACCCACA
>JBAMIH010000028.1:454801-539801 GCA_038501795.1 Pseudopleuronectes americanus | reverse complement strand
AAACAGAAGAACTGACGGAGAGAGAGTGTGAACACAGAGGAGGCGGAGCTATGCCACTCAGGTGAGGTTCATGGACACAAACAGGAAGTGAAACAGGAAACAGCAAGTTGAATTGATCTGTTTCCTCTTGCTGCTCAAAGAAGGTTTTTATTGTATAAATGAACAAACGTGTATTTTCAACTCAAACTTTGTCATAACAAAATTCCTGCGGTTGCTCACGTGAAGGCAGCTCATGCCACTGAAATACCAGCGTGTATTAATATACCTTCACTGTTTATAGATGTCTCGACCTGCTCTTTAGGTGAAGATGGAACATGTGTCGTCCACATGTCAGCAACATGTCTCACATTCTGACGTGTTCAGGTGTTGATGGTTCAAATCCACAAGTTGTTGTAACGCAAGCAAATAGAAGTCAAAGGTTCAGAAATCAAGTTCAGGTAAAGAGATGAAAAAGAAGGAAAATCTGTAACGTTAAAAATTCACAGAAAATCATCAATGAAATTATATATATATAATACTGATCCTCTTTATATACAGTCACAGAGCAGAGTTTATGACCTAGACTTCAGCCAGCCACCAGGGGGCGATCCAGATGATTTGCCTTCACTTTCGGGAGCTGTCATGTCGTCCATCTTTATTCACAGTCGACAGAAACCATAGATAGATATTGTTGCTGTGGTAAAGCAGCGTGGGATCATGGGAGTTTTATATAAAGACTCGAGCCAACAAACAAATGAAACGCACCTTCAGGCGAACAAATGAAACGCACCTTCAGGCGAGCAAATGAAACGCACCTTCAGGCGAACAAATGAAACGCACCTTCAGGCGAGCAAATGAAACGCACCTTCAGGCGAACAAATGAAACGCACCTTCAGGCGAACAAATGAAACGCACCTTCAGGCGAACAAATGAAACGCACCTTCAGGCGAACAAATGAAACGCACCTTCAGGCGAACAAATGAAACGCACCTTCAGGCGAACAAATGAAACGCACCTTACAGGTTTGAAAATGCAACGTAAGATCACTGGTCTGTTATTGGTTATTGTTTCAAACACGTCAGATAAGTAACATCAAACACTTTAAATGTGTTAAAGAGACAATACTGTGTTGATAAGACACAAAAAAACTCAACAAAGACACAAGTGTCAATAGACATATGAGGAGACAAACACATACAGAGACACACACACACACACACACACACAGTGACTTACTCAGACAAAGTTACCCTGACGTTGAAGTAATAACATATTTGACATAAGTACAACATGCTGTCACCCACCTGCTGCCATAAAAAACACACAGTGACACAGACACACACACAACCACACACAAACACACAAACACACACACAGAACTAAAGCATAGACACCTGATTCTTTATCCACCCTCTTCTCACACTTTGACACAATTCCTGTCACAAAATCTTTATTTTCTCTCTCTCTCACACAGACACACACAGATTCACATCCACACACTCGCACAAACTCACGCACACACACACTCCTCTGTGTCATCTCACTGCCTGTCACAGCATTATGTCATCTTTCTATTACTGAGAAACACCTGTGACTCCGTGATGGATGTAATTCCACAGGCTCCTGTAGGGGGCAGCGCTCCAGCTTCACAGGTCACTCTGGTTAACATTTGGCTCCTTATTGAAAATCCTTCATTCACAGTTGAACTCAGAGAGAATTTAAATCCTCGTATTCAAGTTGATCATTTATTGATTGTTAATGTAAAATGTTTTCATGCCCTAACGTCCATCACTGTCCATCGCTGCAGCTCCTCTTTTCAGCCTGTGTCTCAAACTCTTCTAGCTCCTGTCCCTTTAAGACCCTCCTCCCGATAAAGCCACGCTAGTTTAGTGCTGCACTAGCTGCTAGCTGCTAGCTGCTAGCTGTTAGCATGACGTGGAGATCCATGTCCTCCAGCTCCTCAACAGTTCCTGGTCACATGACATCGTGCTGATGAGGAGGTGTGGTCCTGACCTTCAGGAGGAGCTCCTCCCTTCACAATATATTTTTAACTTTGCAGAACTTTTACATGTATCAGAAGTCACACACACTTCAGACTCCACCCTCCATGTGAACGACCTCTGACCTGCAGCTCGTCTGCAGCCACGCTGTCGCTCCTCTGGAATCCTCGTATGTCACGCACATGACATCCGCGTCACTGGGTGACACATCGAAACTTATGTAAAGAACGTTTACCACTGACTGGATCTGAAGCGGTTGAATAAAAACAAACATGTTATACTCAAGCTCATTATTCACTGTATGCAGAGCCATCGCCCCCTGGTGGCTGGCTGCAGTAAAGTCCTCCAGTAAAGATAGTTTTTGTCCTTTTAGGTCGTTCTTATCTCACCGATGTTTGTTCAATTGTTCATGTTTTATTCACTTGTTTGATGATTTAAAAAAAGCACAGACTGACTCCTGATTGGTCCAGAGTGAGAGAAGGCGGGGCCTTCACACGATCACTGTTTGAATCAGAGATATTTCCGGGTGGTTAGTGGGAGGAGGTGGAGACGTGTTTATTCAAGGTCTGGACCACAGATGAGAACACGTATGATTCTGGTTCATGATTCATCACAAACTGAAGCAGCACATTTACTGACTCTTGTTCATCACAGAGCTGAAGGAGATTTATTCATTTGACTGTTTCCTCCGGCGCTGCCAGGAAGGTGAGGGACAAGAATTCAGAACCTTGTCATCCGATGATGAAACAAGCCGTACAAGCTCTGAAAGATAATTCTATTTATAATATATCCATGCAAATAAAAATATGTCATCGGCTCTCTGATTTATTTTGGTCCCACTTGACCTCTGATGTCATCATGACCAGCGACAGGTGATAAATGATGTCATCGCCTGCATCAATTTACAGCCTCAGAGGAAATATGACACGTTACTTCTTTTTGCAAACGAGTTAATGTACTTCTACTTTACTCACCTTTCAGGTACCACTGTGTAAAACCTCATGTTGTTCAGTTGTTCCTGTTATTTGTCGTTAAAGTGCCACAGAGAGCGACATGTGACCAGAGGTGTTGAAATCTGTAAATATCACCACACGTGGATCATGTCTCACATTTAAAGTCACTGCACAGCGAAGGAATTCAAACTCATGCAGATGCTATTACACACATCAACTGATACACTTATATACACACACGCACATGCACACAAACACCTCAAGCAAGTCACTCATAAAAATAACATACATCGTATAAATAGCATCATGTGACATCAGCCTTCTTTTCTGTGTCCGACCTCCAGCCTGAAATAAACGCAGGTACATCTTTACCATTTACAATCAGCTGCTCGTCACATGACCACGACGTCTGGACGGAGGCCGCGACCTTTCAGAGGAGCGGGACGACCTTCTTGTGATTAATTATCCTAAAGAATCTGATTGGATCAGTTAAAAGGGGGGTGTAGTTTAAATTTGGGGATCATCCCTTCATCATGACATCGGACATGAACTTTCAGGAGGGATTCTGATTCTGAACATAACTTTCTATTTTCTACTTAGAGAATAATCCATTTTCAACCAGGGAGTAAAGTGTGAAAATGAACACGTTTAATTTAACAGACCCGGTTTGAACAGACACTGAAGAAGAACCAATTGTCTTTGCTCAGTCGGGGCGTCGGCCTCCTCCGTGACATCAGCTGTTTAACTCTGATCTTTGACACGATGAGCTCGTGCACGAGTCGACACCATGTGGTGACACAAAGTCATGACGCCTCCACATACACTCAGGTCACATGACTGGATCCTGCACCACACATATTTATGTCGATATACACACTGTGTAGCAGGACAGGGTGGATTCCTCATGGAGGAAAAAGTAATGACTAATGACGATGATCCCGTCGAAGACCAATGAGTCATAGTTGGGGGGGGATATAAAAATATCAGGAATCATCATCCATGTGTCCAACGACCTGGTTCAGAGTGAAGACGTCCTTCAGAGACCGGGACACAGACGAGGACGGACATTGACCTCATCCTGTCTGGAAACAAGAAGTTTGACTGATTGTTCCGTTTCATCTCAAAGGACAAAATCAAAACTGAGAAACAAAATGTCCAGAAGCCTCCTGAAGAGAAATACACGTTCAAACTCGAATCGCCTGCTGTGGTCGTTTCAGTTCACAGACACTTTATCAACATGTGACGTCACTTTGACGCTCGGAGACTCAATGAAGCTTCAAAACTGTCAAGAAATTCACTGAAGTTCAAGAATCGAAAAACATGTTCACAGAGCTCGCCAGTACTTTGACCTTTGACCAGCAAAATCAAATCAGTTCATCTGTGGTTCCAAGTGAATGTTTGGAACAAATTTTAAGAAATTCCCTCAAAGAGTTCTTGAGATATCGTGTTCACAAGAACACAAGAGACGGAGAAACTGAAAACATAACGCCACCGGCCACTAGGTGTCGCCAGTGCAGAGACATAATAAAACAACGTCCACATCGACAGTAGAAAATCAACATTTAATCTACAGAGTCAAAGTTAAACAGGCAAAGTGAAGATATGATCAAAGGTTTTTAGGCACAGGGACGTACATTTAAAAATATCTTATATTATCGCATATATATTATTCTATGTAGCATAAAACCTCTGTTACCATAGCAACATCTGCACTTCATCATCATCTGTACAAAAATACATCTGAGTCTCTCTCTGCACATTGTGGGCATTGTGTGTGTGCGTGTGTGTGTGTCTGTGTGTGTCTGTGTGTGTGTGCGTGTGTGTGTGTGTGTGTGTGTGTGTCTGTGTGTGTCTGTGTGTGTGTGTGCGTGCGTGCGTGCGTGCGTGCGTGCGTGCGTGCGTGTGTGTGTGTGTGTGTCTGTGTGTGTGCGTGCGTGCGTGCGTGCGTGCGTGTGTGTGTGTGTGCTCCTCCTCTTGCAGCCGTGTTTCAGCCGAAGTCGATTCGTGGCCGGTACTCAAGAACCATGGGATACGTCTGAGGAGGAGAGAGCAGAACAATCTGATCATCTGATGAAGACACGTCCACCACCGACACACCTGTCGTCCTCTGACCCCTGACCTCTGACCCCTGACCTCTGGGAGCCGACATGGTTCTGTGACTCAGTGTTTGGTTAAATGATGGAAACGTGTGAGATGGAGCTGAGCCCTGTTCTTATAGAATCAGGATCTCGGACCGTCACAGGAAGTCGTCGGGTCATACTTGATTCTGATTTCATCACATTTGAGTTTTTCTGATAAAGAAACGTCAATAATTCTGTTTTATGATGTGAAACAACTTTGAGAAGAAAAAATCTAATCCAATTAAGATAAAGTTTATTTATGGCATTTCTCCTCTCTCCTCTTCCCATCATCCCTCTCTCCTCTTCCCATCATCCCTCTCTCCTCCTCCCATCATCCCTCTCTCCTCCTTCAATCATCATCCCTCTCTCCTCTTCCCATCATCCCTCTCTCCTCTTCCCATCATCCCTCTCTCCTCCTCCCATCATCCCTCTCTCCTCCTTCCATCATCATCCCTCTCTCCTCCTCCCATCATCCCTCTCTCCTCCTCCTGACCTGGTATTTGATGCGGTTGCTGTCGACAATCCTCCGTCACCTTCAGCTAACCGTGCATGTGACCTCATGCACATTCAGTCTCCATGTATAGACACATGTGCACAGACACACACTCATGTCGTGGGGACCTAACACAGTCACATTAAGGGGACCATTCTTCTTCATGGGGACAGAAAGCAGGTCCTCAAACAGATGTGACCTTTAGAAGATGAGTCACACGTAGATGACTTCCTGTCCCGCTGCCTCCGCACATTAGCATGCAGACAGGAAGTGAGCGAGACTTACGTTCTCTCCGTGGAGCCTCCATCGCGTCATGTAGATGAACTCCAGAGTGTGATCTCTGCCCATGATCTCCCCGTTACACAGAACGTCCAGCTACACATTCACCGTTAGACACAAGGGGAAATGAAACAAGATTTACATCAGGTCAAAGTGAACATGTGATGATGAGAAAGAAAGTAAAGAAATAAAAAGAGCTGATGAACGACATGAGAGGAAGTCGACTTTGGTTTACGAGTGGGAGGTGAAGCAGTTTCAGTTCAGTCTGCAGCGCACACACGCACACACGCACACGCACACACACACATACACACACAGTCTTTATTATCTGATTGGCTGAGTCGAGCTCAGGAAACCTCAGCTCGTTTCTCTGGAAACTTCAGATCCTTCATCTGCTTCAAACTGGATCAGGTCACTTTTGACTCTTCAGACAGACGAACACTGACACGTGCACAAAGAGGAAGTGACGCCAGCAGCAGGCGACTAAATGAAACCTTACTTTAATAAAACTCCGTAACTCTACGTCTTGAACCTTTAAACGAATCACGTTCTCACCTCATAAGAACTCGGCAGCTTCAGCTTCAGACTGAGAAACTTCTTAATGGTTCCCACGGTAACGCGGCTGGAGCAGCGGATGAACCTCTTCATCAGATCCTGGTCCAATGAGAGACAACTGTGTTTACACAGGATTCACTGAGATCCACATTTACAACATTAATGCAGATGTTTTTCTTTAAAAGACTGAAGAACAAATTCAGTTTTTTTAAAGTTCTAACCGGGACGATTTAACAGAAATGAGTCAAATCAATATCCTGATCATTATTAAGATCCCCACCGAGACGGAGGTCTCTGCAGACGGGCCCGTGTTGCGCAGACAGTCCAGACAGATGGCGATCTGAGGGTCACTCCTGTGGAAGTCTTCATCGCCGCCATCATCGTCTTCACCACCAGCTTCACCTCCGACATCAGGAAGCCCGAACCTCTGACGCCTCAGAGCTCCTGCACACACACACACACACACACACACACACACACACACACACACAATTAATCACAATCTAAAGCATTACAAGTTGCCCTTGCCTGTGAAACACAAACAGTTTCAAGGTTAAATGAAGTTTAACTTTAACTGAAAGTTGCAGAAACTTATTATTTAGAGGAGCTTCAGTCTGACACGAACACTTTACCTTGACCGTTTTCTTTCTGGCTCCTCCTCCAGAACTCCAGTTCTCGCTGCTCCTCTTCTGTTTGTCATGAACAATAAGATAAATCAAACTTTAACCACAGGGCTCAGAAACATATTGACACGACGTCTGTCTGACCGAAGGATTAAATCAGACAAAGATCTGCGTTCTCAGATTCTCTTGATTCAAATGAAGAGTGGGATTTAAGCTCATTAAATGAATAATAGAATCTGATGCTACAGTAGAGGTCATAAACCCTGTCTCCTCCATGTTAGCAGGTGGGACAAATCACTAATAAACGTTTCATGCACAAGATGATTTTATAAAGTTATTTATGTTTGTTAAATGTATTTATGTAATGATTGGAGCGCTGACGTTCACCAACTTATTTTTCCTGCCTCCATTGAACAGTCACATAATTAATCTGAAACTGATGAAGCCAGCTCACCTTCTCTGAGTCCAGGCACCAGCTTGAAGATGATCTCCTCCAGGGTGTTGTCCAACCTGAGAGGACGGAGAGAGGAGAGCGTGAGGAGGACGAGGATCAAATCTAATGAATATGGAAAGACTGAGGCAATGGAGATGAATGGAAGATGTGACAGATGATGTTTATTCAAACTTATCAACAGAGCTTCTTTACACGAAGAGAAAGAGACTGAAGCAGCCAGTAGGGAGGAGGAGGAGGAGGGAGGAGGAGGAGGAGGAGGAGGAGGAGGAGGAGAGGAGGAGGAGGAGGAAGAGGAAGAAGCAGCTTGGTCGTACCTGAGCATCTCCAGGGGGTTGGTCTCGTGGACCTGGATGCCACATCTGGGACAATCGTTACTGTCCTCAAAGTGCTGAACGATGCAGCTCTTACAAACTGCAGAGATAAAGTTAAATTAGTTTCTACAGAAACAGAACTAAATGAACATTGTTTTCATGTTTGTTCTCACTCAGCTGCTCCAGGAACTGAATGATGTGATAGAAATGTAGATTTGGATTTTACAGCTGAGATCATTTCTAGATTCATCAATCAGCCAAACAAAAGAACAAAGGTTAGAAAGAAAAAGAAGTCGTGAAATGTGTTAAATATTAACGAAGAGAAGATCTGAATAAAAAGTGAAAGTTTGAGATGTTAAGCCTGAAGTAATTTGAAAGTATAAGTGATTAGTCCAAAACAAATATTCAGTACTAGCATCACTAATTAGCTTTCTAGCTAACAAGTAGTTAGTTGTCCGTTAGTTGGTAGTCAAGAACGGACAATGATGATCACGTATATCATCAGGTCTTGAAATTAGTGTTGTGTCATTTCATCTTTAATCAAACAGGAATCTGTGTGTGTGTGTGTGTGTGTGTGTGGGCGACTCACAGGTGTGCAGGCACTCGGTGACGGTGGTGGGTTTGATCAGGTAACCTCGACACAGGTAGCACGTGATGAAATGATTAAAGTCTCTCACAAAGTGTTTCCTCCCGGTGGCGGCCATGTCTCAACAGACGAAGGGAAACTTTCTAATGAGTGATGGAAGCTTTGTGGTTCCAGGCTGAAAGTTGATCTGTGATTGAACTGCGTGTTAAAGAGTTTCAATGTTCACCCACACTGGCTAACGTTAGTCCAGCTTAGTGCAAACTCCTCTTTTATTCTACTGTGTGAAATCCTGCTCCATCCTCCTCTGAACGTTATTCTGAGATCACTTTTTCTTCAGGAACATTTCAGACTTTATTCCATCTTCACTGAACAACATCAGCTCCGACGAGATAAGGAGACACCGGCTCAGTCCCGCTTCAGCCAAACAAGTGTATTACATTCCCAGAATTCAGAGAGAGTGAGATGAGTCGCTTTCTCCCCTGTCTCCGCCAAACGGCCATCTTTATTCCATGAGGGGTCAAAGGTCGGTCTGCGTAGCCTTCATCCCGGAGTCAGATCCTCGGTGCAGAGTCGTGAAGCTCTGGTGGCAGAAGGTGACCTGATGAAATCACCTGGAGGATAAAGCCCAAAGGTCAGGGTCAGAGAGTAGTCCTTCCATCCATCACTTCATCCATCCATCCATTCATCCATCTCTCCATCCTTCCATCCATCACTTCATCCATCCATCTCTCCATACATCCATCCATTCATCCTTCCATACATCACTTCATCCATCACTTCATCCATTCATCCTTCCATACATCCATCTCTCCATCCATCACTTCATCCATCCATCTCTCCATACATCCATCCATCATCCTTCCATCCATCACTTCATCCATCACTTCATCCATCCATCCATTCATCCATCCATCTCTCCATCCTTCCATCCATCACTTCATCCATTCATCCATCCATCTCATCCATCCATCCATTCATCCTTCCATCCATCACTTCATCCATCCATCCATTCATCCATCCATCTCTCCATCCATCATCCATCTCATCCATCATCCATCCATCACTTCATCCATCCATCATTCATCCATCCATCTCATCCATCCTTCCATCCATCACTTCATCCATTCATCCTTCCATACATCCATCCATCCATCCTTCCATACATCCATCCATCCATCCTTCCATACATCCATCCATCTCTCCATCCATCCATCCTTCCATCCATTCATCCATCCATCTCTCCATACATCCATCCATTCATCCTTCCATCTCTCCATCCTTCCATCATCATCCATCCATCTCTCCATCCATCCATCCTTCCATCCATTCATCCATCCATCTCTCCATCCTTCCATCCATCACTTCATCCATTCATCCATCTCTCATACATCCATCCATCCATCCTTCCATACATCCATCCATCCATCCATCCTTCCATCACTTCATCCTTCCATCCATCACTTCATTCATCCATCCATTCATCCATCCATCTCTCCATCCTTCCATCCATCACTTCATCCATTCATCCTTCCATACATCCATCCATCCATCCATCACTTCATCCATTTATCCATCCATCACTTCATCCATCCATCCTTCCATACATCCATCCATCTCTCATCCATCCATCCTTCCATCACTTCATCCATCCATCTCTCCATCCATTCATCCATCCATCCTTCCATCCATCCATCCATCTCTCCATCCATTCATCCATCCATCTCTCCATCCATACATCCATCCATCACTTCATCCATCCATCCTTCCATACATCCATCCATCTCTCCATCCTTCCATCCATCACTTCATCCATCCATCCTTCCATCCATCCATCCATCCTTCCATCCATCCATCCATCCTCTCCATCCATCCATCCTCTCCATCCATCTCTCCATCCTTCCATCCATCCATCCATCCATCCATCCATCCATCCATCATGGATGAAGCTGGAGTCCAGCCCAGTGTCAAACAGGACACAGAACCATAGATGAGGTGCTGGAGGATGAAGAAAGATCCAGACTGACCCTGGATTCAAACCAACAACCTTCATCCACCTCATTAAAAGAACAGACGTTTAGGTTCTGATGGTCCACCGTGGCACCTGCTGCTTGGCTCTGTCTCATGTCTCATGTCTCATGTCTCATGTCTCCATGTGGACGTTGTCATCCTTCAGAACTTTGAATCAAGTCACCTGTGAAGTCAGGACCTGGTCACGTGTCCATCAGATCAGCTGTTTAAGTGACATGTCACAACCAGCACGTGGTGATGTCCTGTGTGTGTCTGTGTGTGTCACAGTGTGCGTGTGAGTCTGTGTGTGTTTTCTAGAAAAATCTGAAGTGCGCCACCAAGAAATCCCCCCGAGTGGTACACGAACACACGCACACGCACGCACGCAATAGATGCGCTTATCTCATGGTGGAGGCGCGTCACGTTACGTCACCATAGTCAAAACAACATCAATGGAGGACACGCGCACATGAAGCTACAGTGACACTATCGCTGTGCACGTATTCGCGCACGACTCGGCTCTGAACCGTATCCTCTAGTATCCACGTACACGCACAAACACACGCACGCTTCACGTATCGACAGTAAAAGTTGCGGAGCGTTACGTCACGGCCTTTAAGGAAGCGAAATGCACGCGGCTCATTTACGGTATGCGTGAACGTACCGTGATCCCGCACAAGTGTGAGTGCGCGTGCTCATCGACGCGCTTTGCGTCAGGAGGGGAGGGGGGGGGGTCCAGCAGAGTCAAAGTTTCTCCGGAACGTGACGCAGACGTCGGCGGAAGAATGTGCGCAGAAATAATGAAGAATAACAAACAGCTCCTCACCTCCGGCCCCCGCACGTCCACCATCTCCCCGCAGGCTCCTCCCGCACCGTCACGCACCGTCACGCTCCGTGCGTCGAGCAGCACGGAACACGGAACTGGTCCGCTCGGGTCTGCCCCGGTCCGCCCAGCAGCCCGCAGCCAGGGAGGGAGGCTGAGAGGCGGGGAGAGCCACGGAGGAGCAGCGAGGCAGCACACACTCACACACTCATACAAAGACACACACATTTATATACACACTCATACAGAGACACACACATTTATACACACACTCATACAGAGACACACACATACAGAGACACACACATTTATACACACACTCATACAGAGACACACACACATTTATTCACACACTCATACAGAGACACACACATTTATATACACACTATTACAGAGACACACACATTTATATACACACACATACAGAGACACACACATTTATATACACACTATTACAGAGACACACACATTTATATACACTCTATTACAGAGACACACACATTTATATACACACACATACAGAGACACACACATTTATATACACACTGTTACAGAGACACACACATTTATACACACACTCATACAGAGACACACACATACAGAGACACACACATTTATAGACACACTCATACAGAGACACACACATGTATACACAAACTCATAGAGAGACACACACATTTATATACACACTCATACAGAGACACACACATGTATACACAAACTCATAGAGAGACACACACATTTATATACACACTCATACAGAGACACACACACATTTATATACACACTCATACAGAGACACACACACATTTATACACACACTCATACAGAGACACACACATGTATACACAAACTCATAGAGAGACACACACATTTATATACACACTCATACAGAGACACACACACATTTATATACACACTCATACAGAGACACACACATTTATATACACGCACATACAGAGACACACACATTTATATACACACTATTACAGAGACACACACATTTATATACACACTATTACAGAGACACACACATTTATATACACACATACACAGAGACACATGCACACACTGATATATACACGTGTGTGTGTGTGTGTGTGTGTGTGTGTGTGTGTGTCACAGGATGGATTTTACCACAGCAACAGTTTCACCACTTGGTATTTCTATCTGTTTATTTAAATCACACTCACATGAGCTAAATATGATTTTGCGATGTGAGGGACAGTGAGTGATTTATTTATTTTAAATTCTTTATTAAGTCCTTAATAAAATGTGGTTCCTCAGGTCTTCATATATTTATTTGTTCTCCATTAACCATCCGACAGGAAACCTTTGTCTGGTGTCTTTAAATGAACCCACTCCAGAGTTCTGAGGTGTTGGTTCAGAGCCCGACCCTGGAACCCAGCAGCTGAGTAGCAGCTGGTTTTCAGGGAGGGCCGTGCTCGGCCTGCAGGGGGCGTCGGGGTCTCCCTGATGGAGGTTGTCCCCTCCACACAGGCCGGACGTTCAGGTTCTGCTCCTCACACACCAGGCTGTGAATGGACCCAGATACAGGAGGCCCTCTCTGAAGGTCCAGTGGATGAAATGATCCCAGTGATGTTTCCTCTCGTGTGTTTTCATCTGCTGCTGAGTCACATGACCTCCTTCTCTGGGAAACTTTATAGTTGTGCTTCCTCTTTGACCTTGAACCTGAGGCTCAGCACGCGAAGTGTCCTTGGGCAAGATGCTGAACCCTGAATGACCCCATAGAATAACAAAGTTCTGCTGATAGATGCACTGTACGGATGTGTGAATGTAGAACTGTACTGTAAAGAGCTTTGAGTCATCAAGACTAGAAAGCTCTAAATAAATACAAAACCATTTACCATTAACATGTGAAATACAGATAAACATCTTGACTGAACGTCTGTGTGTGTCTGTGTGTATCTTTGTGTTACTGGTGTGCAGCAGATTATGAAGATTATGTTTGTTTGTCATCAGGGGTGTGAGACGGAAATAACTGTGTGTTTGTGTGCCTGGTTACAGCAGGTGCTGTTTCACTGCACTTGACCTTTGACCCCACTTTTAATGTGGATGATCCCATGTATTCACACACACACACACACACACACACACACACACACACACACACAGTGACCCTGTGACCTTGAGCAGTGAATCTCTTTTTAACAAGGTTATGTGTCCAAACACTGATGATGGCGTGTGTGTATGTCTGTGTGTGCATGTGTGTGTGTATGTGTGTTTGTGTTTGTGTGTGTGTGTGTGTGCATGTGTGTGTGTATGTGTGTTAATCTCAACTCATGTCCGCTCTTCTAAAGACCCTCATTACTTCCATGTGTCTATTAATACTCAGCTTCCCCCTGAGGCTCCATCTTATGCTTTATTAGACCTCACACAGGCCGTGTGTGTGTGTGTGGGGTGTCAGTAACCTGTAGCCCATCAAACCACAGCACATGAGGAGCTGACCTCATTCCAGCCCTGTCACTCAGACTCATGTTAATGTGTCAGAGGAGAAAACAGGTTCTGATTCTGTGTGAACATGAAACTTAAGTTTCTCTCTTAATTTTTCAATTTACATTGAACACGTGTGACATGTGTGCAAAGTGTGTTTCAACACAACCTGCAGGAGAAGACCTCACATCCATCGACTTCTAACCTGTGAAAGGTTTCAGACACATTTGCCCTTCGCTCAGCAGCAGGTCACTGAGGTCGTCCATCACGACGGGAAGCTGAGTGTCTGGCGGTGGTGAGAGGCGGTGGTGAGAGGCGGTGGTCTAGTGGCAGAAACTTGGACTATGGGCAGAGAAGGTCTCTGGTTCGTCTCTGGTTCGATTCCACGGAGAGACAACGAAAGACGAACCTGGATTGATCTGCCCAAAAATCCAAGAGTCTCTCTAGACCCTGTCTAGTGCCCCTGAGCAAGGCACCTTACTCCCCCAACATCTGCTCCCCGGGCGCTGTACATGGTCGCTCACTGCTCTGTGTGTCCTGCA
The DNA here is from genome assembly GCA_038501795.1 of Pseudopleuronectes americanus. Classification (NCBI taxonomy): domain Eukaryota; kingdom Metazoa; phylum Chordata; class Actinopteri; order Pleuronectiformes; family Pleuronectidae; genus Pseudopleuronectes; species Pseudopleuronectes americanus. The sequence continues at coordinate 525,622 of JBAMIH010000028.1, read as the reverse complement.
GCAGATGGGTCAAAAGCAGAAGTTACATTTCCCTTCCTGCATGAGTGTGTCTGTGCATGTGTTTGGGATAATAAATGCATCTTAATCTTAATCTTAATCTGTGGATCAGTGAAACCTGCTTCATGTCAATTATAATATCTGTGACGTCTACTCACGACCTGCAAACCGATTCAGTTTGATTGTTGGGATCTTGTTCTTTAACATCCTCAAGGAGGAAAAAGGAGAGAACCACGAGGTGATGTTCCTGGTCCAGGAGCTGAGCTGCTTTAGAAGCTGCAGTGAGGAGGAGGAAGCTTCAGTGTGGAGACTCAGGAGTCTGTTCACCCCCAGCTGACTGAAGCTCTGTGTTTATTAACGTCTATCATTACCATCCACTCAAAGCTGCTGATTCACAATAACATCTCATTCTAAGGTTTCATGTCGACGTGCCACCGGGAACCGAACTGCTAACCCTCCGGTCGACCATCTGAGCCACAGCCGACCCACAGCTGCCAATCAGTGAATAAAGTAGGTGTCAACATTCAACTCTCCTCTTTTTGTTGGATGCACGATCTCTGGAACAAGTTTGGTTCCAGAAGTGTTCGGCGCCATCTTGGATTTTAAAACCAGAAATAATCATATTTTGAGGAGTGGGGGGCGTGACTCACCCACTTACACCTGAACCCATAGACGGCCCTAGCTGTCCATGACACTGTGGTACCCCAACACTTCCGGTGCTTCATGGTCTGTTTGACTCTAAATGATCATAATTCACTAAATGAACATCAGCTGTTTGAAGAAGACTTGAAACTAAAGACTGAGACAGAAACTCCTGAATGTTACTGATGTTATGAAGTGAGAAGCAGATTCACTTTCTATAGAAACTACCAGAGCAGTCGCCCCCTGCTGGTCAAGCCAAGTCTACGTCTGTTTGTATTAACCATCTGTGGGCGGAGCTCCGTCTTCTAACAATCAGCGTCATGTCACATCGTCCCTCATTACCGGAGAATTACCAACCGGACGGTTTGTCTTTCTGAGGGAAAGATTATGTTCAAACGATGACACACACACACACACACGCACACACACACACACACAGCTCAAAGCAGGGTACTGGGTGAGGGGGGGGATTTACACAGCTAATAATAACCTAGATATATTTCCAGAGTAGGAATTCTGCACGGGACCTATTTATAATGATAGAATCCAATGATGTATGTATCAGGGTTTAATGGCTACCAGTGTTAGATTACCAGCACACACACACACACACACACACACACTCTCATACACACACACACTCTCATACACACACACACACTGATGTGAGTCTTCACACGCCTTTCAGCTGGTGACACATGTGAAGGAGGAATATGTGTGTGAGCAGCGAGCAGCAGCTGAAATAGACATTTTGATTTGGTTGCTACCAGGTGTCATCACAACCTGATCTGTCAGCGAGCTCGTCACTGACTTCATCACTGCACCGAAATAACCAAAGCCTGATTCACATGAGTCAGCATCGATTGAGAGATGGTTCCTCCTCTCCGACGGTGGTCAGGCTGCAGACCAGTGATCACAGATCGATGTGTAGAGACTGATGAAGAGCAGGTTGAGTCCCCCTCGTGTTCCTCAGCCCTTCAGATCAGACCCCTGCTGTCACAGCAGCAGAATGTAAAACTTCAGTTTCTCCCTTTTACGTCTATTTCCATCTCAAGGTCGGAGTCACAAATAGCTGGGAGCTGTGAAGGCCGTCCGAGGAGCTGGAGGGTCCGTGGACGTCTCCTCCTGGTTTGTCCTGGACTCATTCAGTGTGGTCAAGTCCAAAACTGATTAAAGCTTAATGAGCAGCCGTGGTCCGGACCTCTCGTCCTCTGACCTGAAGGTCGGCGGTTCGATCCCAGACCTCCCCAGTCCGCATGCTGAAGTGTCCTCGGGCAAGATACTGAACCAGAACTCTTCTGTAAAGAGCTTCGAGTCGTCATCAAGACAGGAAAAGATCTAAATTCACACAATTTCAAATGATGCAGAGCAAATCTGTTCTTACCAAGAGTCATGTGGAGCTTTGTGGTTTGTCTGTTTGAGGCTAATGTACCGACTGGATTCTTGTTGTTCTGGTTTGATCCTCATGGTTGATCAATCATTCTGAGTCGCTTTGGATAAAAGCATCAGCTAAATGAAATGTAATAATAATAACATTTCATAACATTATTGATATATGATTCTCTTTTAAGATGGAGTCAGATCCAACATGAGCTTCATGTATGAGCTGCAGGTTCAACTCCCTGGTGTGTTTGGGTCTAACCTCAATCATGTGACCAGAGGAGGCAGAACGTTCTGATGGAAGAAAGGATCCATTCCCCGTTTGGTGGGACCTGAACCAAGATGGAGAACTCTCTCTTCAGCGTGTGAGCGTGAGGAGTCATCAGTATTTTACCCACAATGCCTCTGTGTTTACAGCTTCATGGAGTCTCCCGACAATCATAAATCAGCGTTTAGCTTGATTTCAGTCTCGCAGCCGACCTCGTCCCTCTGGCTTCTGATTGGTGGACGATGAGTTCATGTGGCGGCGCTCACCGTCGGACGTCGCCACCTTCAGAGCACGAGTGGTACTTCGCTCTGTCATGTGAAGAATGCAATTTGACCACTTTTACGAGCCGGACAGAAATGTCCTGACATCGCGTTACCGCCTGTCAGTCACCAGGCTGACCTTTGACCTTGGTCAGGACTGGCTGCGCTGCACCCGACAGGATGTTTGCACACTTGTCTATTTATTCCTCAGCCACCGTGGACCTGTCTCCTCACAGTGATGTCACTGCATGTCTGTGGACGCATGCTGGACAAAGATTGTCTGTGAGAGGAGATGGCTCACCCCCCTTCTTTTTAAAACCACACGATTGTCATCAAATATTCATTTTGAGATTTTCTACTCTCAGCGTTTAATAGAAGTGAAAATAAGAACATTGAACATGTGACTCTACAAGCTGCAGCGAGTCTGGTGTATTTGAAATGTTTCGAAGATAAAAGCGTTTAAACCAAAACCCTCACGTCGCTCGTTTCTGGACAGATTTAATGAATAAAGTTTTTATTTTAATTGTTCATTCTGTAAACGTGGCGGCAGCTGATCGTGATGTCACAGGCTACATGAGATCCTTTTCCACCAATCAGGAGCCAGAGATGGGAGACGTCAGGTTGATGTTTCGAACTGTTTCTGGATACAAATGGATGAATATTATCATGATATTGAATATTGGATGAGTATTATCATAGTACTGAGAAATACACGTGATAACAAACTAACAGACGCAGCTGAACATAACGAGGATCCAGTTCTTCAAGGACATAAGGGAGCTGGGTGCAGCACCTCCTACTGGCATGAAGCATGAAGTGTATTTTCTGTACGTGATCGGGTAGCGACTATGTTCTCGACCAATCAAAACTAAAATCATGTCTCATTAATATGATGTCATTAAAAAGAAGTTATGTCAGTGACTGGTCCTGCTCAGGAAAACACACACATCTGCCACAGAAGAAGCTCTGAATATATGAAGGTTAAAAATATATGAATGATTCGATATTAATAATGAACAAAATTACAGCAAAAAACGTGTTAATGTTTCATCTCAGACAAAATCAGAAGTGATGTAGTGAGGCGTCTTTCCTCACGTCAATCTTTGTCCCTTCAGCTCGACTCAGTTGTGTGTGTGTGTGTGTGTGTGTGTGTGTGTGTGTGTGTGTGTGTGTGTGTGTGCAGTAATGTGATCTGAGCTGCAGAGGTTGGACGCAGCTATAAGAGAGGCTGCAGGCGGACGGACGCTCAGAGCCTCAGTGAAGCATCAGTGGATTAAAGCTGCGATTGGACCAGAGCACGATGGGTCTGCACAGCGTGGAGGAGCTGGTGAGGAGACGAGCACACGGCTTCTCCACCCGACACACAAACACATAGAAACTATTCAAATCCTGTTTCATAGTAGTTTTCTGTTCATTTACGATAACTGATGTTATCATTTCTCTGTAGATGTGAAAGCAGCTCCGTTCACATTATTCATTTGTCTAAAGTTTTTAATAGTAATGAAACTTTAACATGTGATTTAAATCTTTGAATCAGTTTATTTGACTTAATTGACTACAGCTGTGGAACAGATCTTTTTCCTGTAGATTTCATTTATATTTTTATTTCTTAAATCTCATTCACATGAGAAACGTTTTTTACTAATGATTCACTGACTCAAAGCTGTGTGCGTGTGTGTGTGTGTGTGTGTCTGTGTCTGTGTCTGTGTGTGTGTGTGTGTGTGTGTGTCTGTGTCTGTGTCTGTGTGTGTGTTTGTGTGTGTGCTTGTGTGTGTGTGTGTGAATCCGGCTGAATTGTGTTGTCACCTTCCTCTCTCCTCTTCCTCAGGTGACTGGTAAGAGGTCAGAGGGCAAAGAGTCTGATGACTTCCAGGGGGGCGTGTACGAGGCAGCTGTCAATCAAGAGAAGCGCGATGACCTCAGGTCCCACAGTGACAGCGGGGGAGAACAGGAAGTGAGCGTGGCTGCGCTCAATGTAAGAACAGAGTCTGTGGAGTCACACAATTCAAATACAAATAACATGAGTATAGATTAGTCATCACTATTATGAGATTATTTCAGTTATCGAATTATCGGATTATTATATGAAAGACCAGAACCATAAAATATTAAACATCACACAACTTCACACGTCCTCACCACAAGGCAGCCTCTGAGGACCATGATGATGTGGGAGGAGCTGTGGTGTAGGGACACAGGGGGGTGTGGCCTCAGTGATTCATCATAGGAGGATTCACACCAGCTGACAGGTGTCAAACATAACGAGGAGCGAGGTCAGGCTGTGATTGACAGGACGTCAAACACACAACGACAGGAAATCAAAGTGTCACAAACTGAAGCAGCAGCAGCTGTTTGTGTGTTTACATTTAAACTGAGCTGCAGAGTTACTGACTGAACACACACACACACACACAGACACACACACACACACAGACAGACACAGAGACACACACACACACACAAAACAAACACACAGACACAGACACATACACATACACAGACACACACACACACACACACACACACACAGACAGACACAGAGACACACAGACACACACACACACACACACACACACACACACACACAGACAGACACAGAGACACACACAGAGACACACACACAAAACAAACACACAGACACATACACACACACAAACACAGACACACACACACACACACACATACACAATACAAACACACAGACACACAAACACACACAGACACACACACATACAGACACACAGACACACAGACACGGACACGCACCCACACACACACACACACACAAACACACATACAGACACACAGACACACACAACACAACACACACAGACACACACGCACATTTAAATTCAGTCTGTGATCTCATATTGGAACTAGCTCGTCATAGGTGTTGTTTGGTGAGTGCTGCCACCTGGAGGCATCTGGGAGTATAGCACAACAATAATTGCTCTATTCTGTTATTAACAATAACAAACACTTAGGTCACTGATAATTATAATCATTATTATTTAATAACAATAATAATGAATACAATTTAATAATAATAATTATGTGTATTTATAGCACCTTAGCAACGACATGAAAACAAATGACTAAATGTCAATCAATCAATCCATTTTTTGTAAAGCCCATTTTCATAAATGTGAGATACATTCATTTATAAGGTAAAATATATCATCATTATCATAATAACTATACAAATGTCTTTCTTCTTAGTTTGTATCCCTCACCTTTAAGATTATTTTTAAATGATGAGCTCATGAAATATGACAATGGACGAAGCATCAGTTGAAGCGTTGTGTGTTCTGGTGTCAGACGGACAGGAGCGGCCGCCTGAAGCTGGAGACCGTGGACGACCTGTTCAACATCCTGCAGCTGAGGAAGAGGAGGAGAGAGAGGAAGGGTCCCGCCCACAAGAAGCAGCAGCCCGAGCCTGAGACTGTGGTAAAATATACATTTATGATTTTTGAATGATGGTTCTCATCGTGTTTCACATCTGAACCAGTGAGATAGTTTCAGGTCACTTGTTGAAACTATGACCTCAGAAACAGTCGCTGTGCATTTCAGTTCATTTCCTCGAGTCAGACTTTCAGAGAATAAGGGCAGTGGGCCGAGCATCGAACCATTTGGATTCTTTACAATATCATAATATCACAATAAATTCATGAGCATATTTTGTGATTCCTTTAATGTCCTGAAAGCAATGTTTGGTTTCTGTTACAGTTTAAAATCTTCTTAAAACTGGTATAGAATATTTTGGGCCAATTAAGTTAATCTAAGAATCTTGTTGTTTTAAATGTTGCGTTACAGACTTTCCCCTCAGATCTGACTTCTGGTGTTTCTCTCTCTGTTTTCAACACTTTCTAAAAACCATTAAAATAAGTGTTTTAATTGAAGGAGCTTAGCATGTAGCCGCATTCTAGCTTTGACCTGCTGCAGCACAATCAGTAGATTTGAGAGTTCAAACTGTAAAATGCTCTTTTTGATAAAGCAGCTTGAATTCGGTTGGTGAAACTCCTGATGAACTGTTCTGAGGCAAAGTGAGTTTGAGGTTTAACGAGTTTTTCTTGAATCAGCCGGAGACGGTGGATGAGCAGTTGTTTCTGACGGCAGCGATGGAGAACAAGCTTCCTGTGGTGGAGAAGTTCCTCAGTGACGGAGGAAACCCCAACGTGTGCGACCACGTGAGTGTCACACAGTCACCTGCACACGATCAACCCTTCACACAGACAAACCTGAGGTGGATTGTGTTTGGTGACTAATGGAACGTGTGTGTGACCAGTTCCAGAGAACAGCTCTGCACAAAGCTGCGTTCAGAGGGAACATGGAGGTGATGAAGAGCCTCCTGGAGGCCGGAGCTGCCATCGAGAAGAAAGACAAGGTGAAAGGAGGACAAACACACACACACACACACACACACTCGCACACTGAACTGTCAGACTGATGATGTGTGTGTGTTGCAGCTGGAGGCCACAGCGCTCCACTGGGCCTGCAGAGGAGGAAGTCTGCCGGCCCTTCAGCTCCTCCTCGACCAGGGGGCAAAGGTCACGTCCAGAGACAAGGTCAGTCAGCAGAGGTCACTACAGGTCAGAGGTCGCTACAGGTCAGAGGTCACTACAGGTCACCTCTGTTAATCCATAAAGAAACAACATGAGCTGCTTCATGTTCAAAACATCACTTTGGCTTCATCTGAAGGTCGAATAGAAACTGACCTAAACACACAGTGAACACTCCTCTCTCCTCTCTCCTCCTCTCCTCCTCTCCTCCTCTCCTCCTCTCCTCCTCTCTCCTCTCCTCTCCTCTCCTCTCCTCTCCTCTCCTCTCCTCTCCTCTCCTCTCCTCCTCTCCTCTCCTCCTCTCCTCCTCCTCCTCCTCTCCTCTCCTCCTCTCCTCCTCCTCTCCTCTCCTCTCCTCCCCTCTGCTCCTCCTCTCCTCTCCTCTCCTCTCCTCTCCTCTCCTCTCCTCTCCTCCTCTCCTCTCCTCTTCTCTCCTCATCCTCTCCTCTCCTCCTCCTCTCCTCTCCTCTCCTCTCCTCTCCTCTCCTCCTCCTCCCCTCTGCTCCTCCTCTCCTCCTCCCCTCTGCTCCTCCTCTCCTCCCCTCTCCTCTCCTCCTCTCCTCTCCTCTCCTCTCCTCTCCTCTCCTCTCCTCTCCTCTCCTCTCCTCTCCTCTCCTCTCCTCCTCTCCTCCTCCTTCTCCTCTCCTCTCCTCTCCTCTCCTCTCCTCTCCTCTCCTCTCCTCCTCCTCTCCTCCTCCTCCCCTCCTCTCCTCTCCTCTCCTCTCCTCTCCTCTCCTCTCCTCTCCTCTCCTCCTCCTTCTCCTCTCCTCTCCTCCTCCTCCCCTCCTCTCCTCTCCTCTCCTCTCCTCCCCTCTCCTCCTCCTCTCCTCTCCTCCTCCTCCCCTCCTCTCCTCTCCTCTCCTCTCCTCCCCTCTCCCCTCTGCTCCTCCTCTCCTCCTCCCCTCTGCTCCTCCTCTCCTCCTCTCCCTCTCCTCTCCTCTCCTCTCCTCTCCTCCTCCTCCTCCTCTCCTCTCCTCTGCTCTCCTCTCCTCCCCCTCTGCTCCTCCTCCTCCTCTCCTCTCCTCTCCTCTCCTCTCCTCTCCTCTCCTCTCCTCTCCTCCTCCTTCTCCTCTCCTCTCCTCTCCTCTCCTCCTCTCCTCTCCTCTCCTCCTCCTCTCCTCCTCCTCTCCTCCTCTCCTCTCCTCTCCTCTCCTCTCCTCTCCTCTCCTCTCCTCTCCTCTCCTCTCCTCTCCTCCTCCTCCCCTCTCCTCTCCTCTCCTCTCCTCTCCTCTCCTCTCCTCTCCTCTCCTCTCCTCTCCTCTCCTCCTCCTCTCCTCCTCCCCTCTGCTCCTCCTCTCCTCCCCTCTCCTCTCCTCCTCCTCCCCTCCTCTCCTCCTCTCCTCCTCCTCCCCTCTCCTCCTCCTCTCTCCTCCTCCTCTCCTCCTCTCAGCTGCAGAGCACTCCTCTCCATGTGGCTGTGAGGACTGGTCACAGTGAATGTGCTGAACATCTCGTTCACTGTGGAGCAGACGTCAACGCCAAAGACAGAGTAAGAAGCTGATTGGACGACACTGATATTACACATGTTAAATCATATGTTATGATACATTATGATACACATTACACACACTACACACGTTACACACCTTACACAGAACCCACACTGACTTCCTGTGTCCTCCCACGCTGCAGGACGGAGACACACCCATGCACGACGCTGTGAGAATCAACAGATTCAAGATGATCAAGCTGCTGATGATGTACGGAGCCAGGCTCAACACCAAGAACAGTGTAAGAACTCAGCAGCACTTCAGAAACATCTGACCAATCAGGAGTCAGTCTCAGCTGTCAATCAACACGTCTTTATCTCATCAAATAACAGATCAGAGAAACTTGAACAAACGTCAGTGAGATAAGAACCTCCTGAAATGACACAAACATCTTTGACAAACATTCATTTAACGTCTACTTTGATTTTAGTTTGGTCCGTGTCCCATCTGCTGACATGGAGCAGGTTTATGACCTGTACCAGGTGGGGGGGGCGTTCCAGCTGTTTTGAGCTGTTACCTCCATCACACGGTTCAGACTTACAACTGGTCTCATCATAACAAAGATGAATTTAATGATTTCTACAGATGTTCGTCACTGTGATGCACCAAATGAAAACCAACGAGTTATTAACAAAGTTTTTTATTTCTCTCGTGCAGGACGGGAAAACTCCGCTGGAGACGCTGTCCTCTTGGCAGAACGGAGCCAAGAGTCTCCTGTGTAACTTTGACGAGGAGAAACTCAGCGGAACCTCCCCCTGAGGTCGAGAGCGCAGCACAAGAGAAGAAGAAGAGTGGTTTCATCATTCATCATTTGTCTTCTCTTGGCGTGCGTCTGTCCATTGAGGCGCTGCAGACTTCATGCTCTGACAGATATTAACCTCAGGTAATATTCAGGAGCTGCCGAGCCTTTGGCATTAACTTCGCTCCGGGTTCAGGGATTTGAACCAGCAACCTTCCAGGTGATTGGCAGGCGTTAGAGAAAAACTTTCCTGAAAGCAGCAGCAGGGACTTGAGTTATCAATAATGATTGATCAATAATGCTAAATCTAATCAGCGTGTTACATTGATAGTGATTATTAACACTGATGGATTCACTGATATTGCTGGACAATGTCTCGGCCGACAACGTGAAGATGCTTTTATTTGAACTTTTATTCATTTGTACTTTAAGCTGAGTTGATGTCGGCGATGCTGCATCGAAAAAAATGATTATTAATTTATTAATGGCAACGGTCTGTGATCAGTTTACTGTGTTTGATGTTTCAATAGCTACGCTTGATAACTCAGTGATTAGAAGTGAATTCTCTGTGTTGTATTGATTCAGAGGAGTTGTTTGGTCTGATGTGTTCTGAGGGAAGTGACAGGATCAAGCAGGTGTTTACTCTTTTGGGTCTATCTTGTTGTTGTGTTAGAGCAAACAGGAAACTACGACAGAGCTCCTCTCCTGCAGCCACGTACATCAAGTCCAATCAGAGCTGCTGTGATTGATCCTCTGCACGTTTCCACACCCACTCCGTCTCTTTGACTCCTCCTGCTCTTGCATCATTTTTCACTCTGAAATTTTTGATCCAGATTATTATTTCTAATGTCACAAAATGTCATTTCTAGCTGTGGATCGAATTTTAATAGTGTTTGTAAGTTTGGACAAAGTTCATCCAGATCCCTTTGGGCGTCTGGGGTCAGAGGTCACCTCGGCTGTCTCCTGCCTCTTCTGATGCAGTGAAGACATTTTGGTTGAGAGGGAAGAAAGTGAAAAGTCCCAGTTGGTTCTGAGGATGTCTGAAGAAAGTTATGTGAAGTGAACACGTCTTGACAGATGATCAATGATTAGATTTATTTTTTCTGTTACACATGAATGTAAATTTTGCTTTGTAATTATGTTTCCATTGAATAAAAGATATTTTGAATCTAATTTCCTCTGCGTTGACGAATCAAACACATTCACACTCCGGTGGCGTTAATGTCCATCACAGCTTTATCACAACAGAGAGAAATGTTACTTTATATAATTCTTATTACAGAACCAGGCAGGTTTTACACCTGTAGGTGTTGTACACTTCAGATTGTGTGGATACAGAGTTTCTGAAGGTTTCAACTATCTCAATGTAAAAACTTTTTTACACTTGTAAAAAAGACAAATGTTGAGAACGACACATGTGAAGGAGATCTAGTTTGTGTAGCAGGGAGAAACAACTACAACACACAGAGACAAACTATACATGGCACCTTAATATTTCTCTTTAAATGTGTCTTAATGAACGCCGAATTTTTTTAATTTCAGATAATTTAACTTTAGGAGACCTTCACAGGGTTCATGCTGTGGTTTGGTTGAAATCCTCTCAGGACCTGATGGGAGGAGTCTGCAGGTATTCACCTCACCTGGTCTCACTGCAGCTGCTGGTATTCAGCCAGTCTCCCTCGGTCTGTGCTCTTTCTGTATTTTACATCTTGGGAACAAACTGTCAGCTGAACCACTCCTCTACCTCCTTTTAAGTTTCATTTTTGGACTGTTTGTAATACACTTAACATATCATGGTTCAGCATGACCCTCCTTGTGACTCTGTGTTTCTCAACTACCTCATCAACACCAGAACTTTAACCCTGGACCTCAAGGCTGAAACATGCTTCTGCGTCTGCGTCTTGTCACTGCGCTGTGGCGCAGGACTCGTTGTCATGTTTCTCCAACCGTTGCGCGTGTTCACCGCCAGAACACTAGGCGGAGTAACTGTGTTTTGTCGTAGACGACTTCTTTCTTCTTCGTGGACTCTTTATTTACATCGCCACCGCGGCTCCTCAGAGCCTTTTTCTGGCGGACAAAACCGCCAGTCAGTGACGGGTTAGACAAGTGGTCATACTTTCAGATCTCTTCTGACAACCGCTCTTCTATTTGGTCCATATTCGTTCTTCTAAACCTTCCGTTGTTTCTGCCTGTGTTATGGGGCATGAAACCAGAGATGCAGCTCCAGACGGGATGTAGAGCAGACCAATCACAGCCTTGCGGGCTGAGTGAGCTTGCGGAGCTTTGCCGTGAATTTTAGAAAAGTTGGGCGACGCCCGTAAGCACGTAAGAAGGGATACATAAGCACGTAAGAAGGGAAACATAAGCACGTAAGAAGGGATACATAAGCACGTAAGAAGGGAAACATAAGCACGTAAGAAGGGATACATAAGCACGTAAGAAGGGATACATAAGCACGTAAGAAGGGAAACATAAGCACGTAAGAAGGGAAACATAAGCACGTAAGAAGGGATACATAAGCACGTAAGAAGGGAAACATAAGCACGTAAGAAGGGATACATAAGCACGTAAGAAGGGATACATAAGCACGTAAGAAGGGAAACATAAGCACGTAAGAAGGGATACATAAGCACGTAAGAAGGGATACATAAGCACGTAAGAAGGGAAACATAAGCACGTAAGAAGGGAAACATAAGCACGTAAGAAGGGAAACATAAGCACGTAAGAAGGGAAACATAAGCACGTAAGGGACCCGGAAGGGCTCTTGCGCTCACGGGCCCGTGAAAACGCAGAATCATGTTTCAGGCTTTAGTCTCTCTGGATTATCTCAGTGGTTCTGCAGCTTGTTCACCTGCAGCAGCCTGTTCACCTGCTGGTGTCTCTTTCCACTGCTTTGTGGACGATATTCAAATATACCTTCCCCTGAATCTTAGACCTAAATGACATAAAATCATGGATGAACTTTAACTCAACCTCAAACTAAATGAAAACAAGATGGAGGTTAATGTGTTTGGACACCCTGAATTGCTAGATGTGGGCACCCTCCGCCTTCTATCTCCCAATATTCCCTCCTCTGTGAAGAATCACTTTTGTAGTAGTTTCGATGGTGAGACAATCATTTCACTGCTGATTAACTTCTTTACTTTTTATTATTCTTATGCTCTTATGTGCTAATTTCATAACTAGTTAGAATCTCCTTGTAGGAGGTAAAAGTGAAATATAAACAAAGAGCCCAGTCATAATTGCCCTATAGAACACTGACATCATAACTGTTTGCACTTTTACATGGAAAAGAGAATCCAGCCTTTGAGACATATGATTTGTCAATAGTCACCATTTCTAAACACAGTGTCCACTTTCCATAACAAGTCGGTGTTTTGAACGTATACATCATGATAAATTAACAAATGATGTGTGATGTGACGTGATAGAACTTCCTGGTCTGTGTTAGGATTCAAACCACAGATATTCAGGGACTCTCACACTCTGAGCTCATCATTGGCTCTGAGGCCTCAGTCTGAGGACTTGTGTTATCCAGTGTCTCTTTCTCATTGTCTTCTTTGGGCCCATGTACCAGTGTCAGCTCTCGTGCTGATTGCTGGACTTTCACCTTGAACACGTCACACTTCTCAGGTAACAGGCCTTTGTTGAAGAGCACAGACGTCAGATAGGAGAACAACACGATGGCAGCAATGGCAGACAGCATGGAGATGGTCTTAACTGGAGCGTGCTGGACATAAACTCCATCCTCAAGAACACATCCTGGGAAGTGGAGGACAACTGGCAGCCCGAGTGATGGGAGTCCACAGAGAACTCTGAGCACCAATCCCACCACACAGCCCATGACAGCTCCATAACCATTGGAGATATTGATGAAGAGCACGCAGACCAGTTGAGGGAAGATTATGATGTAGGCCACTTCAGCAATAAGAATCCAGAAGAGTAAGACACTGTTTTCCTGGCTGGTTAGTGATATACCAACCAAACCCACGACCAGCACAGCAACTCGGATCACCCACTGAATCTCTCTGTCTGATGCCTGGAGAAGAAGTAGAGAGGAGGAGGTGAAGAGGTTTGAGATACTAACTATTATCTTATAATTCAATGTTCTCACTTGTGGCCTCAGGATGTTCTTGTATATGTTGGAGGTGAAGACAGAAGCAGCAGAAATCAAACTAGAATCCGCAGATGACATCACAGCAGCAGCAACACATCCTGTTCCAATTATGGAGATGAAGGACGGGGTGAGGTGCTGTAATGTGATGGGCAGGACTTGAGCTGCTTCCCCACGATCATATGGAAATGGAGAACCATAAGACGTCAGGTTCCAATCTGAGGAGCAGACCCAAGAAAATTCATACAAAAATAAAACACTACAGAGGACACGGTATAAAGTGATCAAAGATAAAGTTCAACCGTCCAAATCGTCAACAGAATCCCTCCTATTAGAAGGCTGGTTAAATAACGTGGTTATAGTGTGACGACCCCTTCCACCCTCACATGGACATTAGGTGTCCCTGTTCTTGTTTCCCCTGAGCTGTAGGTGACGTCATCGTAAATTAGTGCTCAGCTCGGCCAGGCGCTGTTTGGTTGTGTGGGAGTTGTTCTGGTTAGTGAACTGACGCTATTCTGAGTTGGCTGGTTTCTGTTAATCTCTGTGCTGCTGTGCCAGGTGTTTCCTGGAGGCGTTTAACTCGAGGGAGCCTGTATACAGTCGTAAATTGCTGCTGTTCTGTCCCGGTTAGGCTGAAGGGCGGACTCCCTTTGGAGGTCGTTGGGGTTCAGTAGTGTGGTGTGAAAGTGGTTAGAGCAGTTGTCTCGTGAACCGACCGAGGCTGCAGATGGAGTCGCCAGTTTGGTTGATTTGCCGGGTTTGCAGGATTCAGTTCGTATATATCCACCACAACTAGCATCTGAAGACTAGGGGGGAGCTTTAGACAGTTTCTGGTTAGGCAGTCAGTGGGACAGCGCTGCAGTGACGTGTTGATGTGTACGGCTTTACGAGTCTGACGGCCGATGCACAGGCGAACCTGTGCTTTTCAATCATGTGGATGAGTTTCTGAGAGCTCGGTCAGAGGAGTTATTAGACCTCTGTTCGCGGGATCAATTAACTCAAATAACTGATCATTTCAAGATGGATGTCGGGGATAACAATTAAAGGAGAATGTCAGGAGTATCCTCCGTGATAATCTGGTGGAAATTGGATTTGAACAGCGTGAAAGGCTGCTATTGTTACAGCACTATGTGACTCATGGGGAAATTAAACGAATGTAGCTGGAGGTTCGCAGACTGAGTTTATCTCATGTTGAGGGCCAGGTTCCTGCTTCTCCTGCGCTGTCACGCTCTTTTTATGTGACCGGTTGTCTGCATTCGTCAGTTTGGTGAACGGGATGTAGACACGTTCTTCTCTCTCTCTGGGTGCATGGCCGACAGTAGAGACTGGACAGATTCCGAGCGAACATTATTGTTGCAGTGCATGTTATCAGGTAAGGCTCAGGAGGCGTACCCCGCGCTGAGTATTGCTGATGGTAAGATCTACCAGATGGTTTAAACTGCCGTGTTAAAAGCATACGAGCTGGTGCCTGAAGCACAACGCCAGAGATTCAGATCATGGGAGAAATCAGGTAAACAGACTTACACAGACTTCGCCAGAGAGCTAAACATTCATTTCAATCGCTGGTGTAATTCACTGAGCGTGGACAGTTATGGCGATTTGTGTAATTTATCTTTCTAGAGCAATTCAAAAATACGGTACCCTCTCAGATAGCTATGTATTTAAATGAGCGCAAGTAAAAACCGTGATGGAGGCCGCTGCTCTGGCTGATGAGTACGTACTGCCGCACCGCGGGTACAGTGAGTACAGGGCTCCAGATGATGCTGGTTCCCGAGGGGACGAGCGTAACTTCCGCACGGCGGGTGAAAGCTGGCAAGAGGGAAGCAACCCGCATCCTTATAAACCAGAGAGGTCCCCGCGCTCTCAGCTGCAGTTTGATCCGAATAAAGTGTGTTATTACTGTAAAGGAAGAAGACATTGGAAAGCCGAATGTCCTATTAAAGCAGGGGCTAAGGTGGTTCTGGTCGCAGACATGTGAGGCCTGTTGCACTGACTGCTCCTGACAGAACACTTATTCAAAGGTTTTTACCATGTGTTACCTCTCACTGTGCTATTCCTTGCTGTGTTGGTGCTCCCTGTGACCTGGGGAAGCCTTCAGTAGAGCTTACACTAGAGAAATCAGATTTTTCTGTTTTTGTGTCTTTAGTGGGCGGTAGTGTCAAGGGCCCAGTGAAAATCCTGAGAGATACTGGAGCTTTCGATTCATATATTGTGAACTCTGTGCTGCCATTTTCTCCGCACACTGACACTGGAGATTACAGTCTGATGCAGGCAAAGGGTTTGACTGTGTTGCCTGTTCCGGTGCACAAGTTAGAACTGGACTGTGGCTTGGTACAGAGGGAGGTAGCCATGGGGTTGCGCCCTGCATTGCCAGTCCCAGGCCGCTGGCTGGCTGGCTGTCCACCATCTCCGGTGGTGACATCCTCTCCTGTCACTACAGAGTTGGATGAGAGTGCACAGTGTTTCCCGGATGTGTTCACTGCCTGTGCAGTTACTAGAGCTATGTGCCATGAGTAGGGAGAACCTGAAGTTGAACAGAGCATGACAGAGGGGACTGGAACCTGCTCTGTGTCTGTGCCTGACTCTTGGTTATCAGTTTCTCACACCGTACTGGCCACTGAGCTGTGAGGTGATTCTTCACTTAGCGAGCTATTTGACAAAGTGCTATCAGACGCTGATGTGAAGAGATTAGTAGATGCAGATGCATTTTATTTATCCACACTCATGCAGGTAGGGAAATGTAACCTCTGCTTGTGACCCATCTGGTGCAGGACACACAGAGCAGTGAGCGACCATGTACAGCGCTCGGGGAGCAGATGTTGGAGGAGTAAGGTGCCTTGCTCAGGGGCACTAGACAGGGTCTAGAGAGACTCTTGGATTTTTGGGCAGATCAATCCAGGTTCGTCTTTTTGTTGTCTTTCCGTGGAATCGAACCAGAGACGAACCAGAGACCTTCTCTGCCCATAGTCCAAGTTTCTGCCACTAGACCACTGCCTCTCCATTGTGCTGCTAGTGGTTATCTATGTCAGGATCAGTTGTTAGTGAGGAAACGGGTTCTTCATGGGCTTATCTGTGTCGGTGGTCCGGTTTTTCAGGTGGTTGTTCCATCTAAATTTCGCGAAGAGGTCCTCAAACGATCAGTTGGGGCACTTGGGGGTTCGTAAAACCTATGATTACATCCTCAGGTATTTTTTCTGGCCAGGCATGAAGAGGGATGTATCTCGCTATATCAAACTTATCACACTTGTCAAATGACCGGTAAACCAAACCAGACCATTAAACCGGCTCCTCTCTTCCCAATTCCTGCAATTTCTCAGTCATATGAGCTTTTTATATTTGATTGGGTTGGTCCCTTACCACGCTCAAATTTGACATCTACTCTCTTTTCCCAAGTTTTGAAACAGCTGGTGGTAAAACATAATCTTGCCTCAGCGTACCAGGCTCAGAGTCAAGCCGCGTTGGAAAGGTCTCATCAAACACTCAAATCTCTGTTGCGTAGCTATTGTGTAGAGTTGAGTCAGGATTGGGAGGAAGGTTTACCCTGGTTGTTTTGGGCTGCCAGAGGGGTACTTCAGGAGAAGTACCCCTCTGTGTTTAAACACAGTGGTTGGACCATTAACGTGACTGCATGATGAAGTTGTTCAATCTGAACCACCCCCTTAGTCTGCTTGATTATATGAATGGTTACCGGCATAGATTGTATGCTGCTGGGGAGAAAGCTAGGGAAAATTTAGCATCTGCTCATAGGAAAATTTAAAATATTTATGACCATAAAGCCAAGACTTGCAACTTCAGTCCAGGTGACCAGGTTCTGGCTTTGGTACCACTAGTGTGTTCACCGTTTCAGGCCAAGTTCCACGGCCCTTTTTCAGTTTTGCGCACGGTGTCTGAGCAGAATTGCCTGCTTTCTACGCCAAAACGTAGAAAGTCAACTCAGCTCTCTCATGTGAACCTGTTCAAGACTTATTATACTTGTGAGTCACCATTTTGTGAGATTGTGCTGCGGCAGAGTGTGAAACCTGTGTTAATGACAAACACTGTTGGAAGACGCTCACCTGCTGCTGAGATGTCTGTACAGGAGGACGATTGTGTGATTTCACCCGATGAAAGCCGGCTGCGTGGTCGAAAAATTCTGAGTCACTATGTGATTTAAAATCTGTATTTGGCCATTTGGCCAGTGAACAGTCTTCTGAGTTTTCTGATTTGTTCAACAACTATTTGTGTTTGTTTAATGATGTTCGAACTCGTACACACTTGTTGGAGCATGACATTGATGTAGGTGATGCCCAACCAGTCCGCCAGAGGTTTTACAGGATATCTCAGAAAAAACGTAAGGTAATGGAGAAAGAAATAAAGTACATGCTAGACAATCTTATTGCTGAAACGTCAGCTTCCAGCTGGGCATCTCCCTGCTTGTGGATAAATCAGATAAAAGTCTTTGGTTCTGTACTGACTACTGTAAAGTAAATGGTGTAACAAAACTTGATGCTTATACACTGCCAGACATGGAAGACTGTGTAGATCAGGTTGGTTCAGCTAGTTTTGTTAGCAAATTTGATCTGCTCAGAGGATATTGGCAAGTACATATGTCGCTGACAGAGAGAGAGAGATCTCTGCTTTTATTACCCCATTTGGACTGTTTTCCTATTCGGTGATGAGTTTTGGGTTGAGGAATTGCCCGGCAACTTTCCAGCACATTATGAATATGGTAGTGTCTGGCTGGAGGGGTGTGCTTGGTATCTTGATGATGTGGTGATTTATAGTGATACCTGGGAATATCATGTCAGCCGAATTAAAATGCTATTTGACCGCCTGCGTGATGCAAACCTAACTGTCATCTTGGCAAAGTTTGAGTTTGTTACAACAATTTGAAGTTTATCTTGAGTCTAGCGTTCCCATTTTGATAAACACTGACCACAATCCCATAACTTTTCTTCATTCCTTGTCTCGCCCTAATCGCAGATTGATGCGTTGCTTCCTTTCTCTGCAGCCCTACTGTTTGGATATTCGTCACATCAAGGCTGCCTCGCTTAAAAGTGCTTTTCCAGACGTCGGGAGTTACTGGGATGGCAGGGAGAAGAGTAAGTGGAATATTGAGGTGAGTATTGCAAACTACAAAATAGAGTCAAATTTTAATTTTTATGAAATTAGTTTGTAATATTACTTTGAGCTATTTGAAAAATTATATACCCTGATGGTATTGTTATTACTAATGTGGGATTACCTAAAACATTGGTATGGTATGTGTACGTATGTGTTCTTATGGGAGGGGGGGAGACGCACGGGGGGGGAGACGCACCTTCCACCCTCACTTGGATACTAGGTGTCCCTGTTCTTCTTTCCCCTGAGCTGTAGGTGGAGGGGACATCAGCGTCAATCAGCCAGGTGTGCTCTGCCCTCTAAAAGGCTTCGCCACGTTCATGTCTCTCTCTGTGGGACGAGGTCGGCTCTCCCTGACTCCTGACTGCAGCATCCTTTTCTGTTTTTGCTCTTAGACAAACTTTGTTTTGATTGATTTTGTAAATAAATATCTGAAATAGCAACAGTCCACTCGCTTCATCTCCCTACTTGTCACAATCTGATGCTGATTGGTCCTCGTCCTGAAAATCAGCGTCTGCGCTGCCTCAGGGAAGGAACTCAAGAACTCAGACCCACGAGAGACAAATCGGTAATCTCACATCCGCTTATACAACAGATAAGTGGATGTCCAGTCTGTCAAACTCCTTAAGTTTGAGGATGACACCACCCTCATTGGGCTCATCTCTGATGGGGACGAGTCCACCTACAGGTGGGAGGTTGACCATCTGGTGACCTGGTGTGAGCAGAACAACCTGGAGCTCAACGCTCTGAAAACAGTGGAGATGGTTGTGGACTTTCAGAAGGAACCCAGCCCCACCTACCCCCATCACCCTGAGAGACGCCCCAGTCGTCACTGCAGAGTCCTTCCGCTTCCTGGGCACCATCATCTCCCAGGACCTCAAATGGGAGCTGAACATCAGCTCCATCACCAAAAGAGGTCAACAGAGGATGTACTTCCTGCGGCAGCTGAAGAAATTCAACCTGCCAAAGACAATGATGGTGCACTTCTACACCTGCATCATCGAGTCCATCCTCACCTCCTCCATCACCATCTGGTTCGCTGCTGCCACCGCAGACGACAGAAGGAGGCTGCAGCGTATCATCTGCTGAGAAGGTGATCGGCTGTAATCTGCCATCTCTACAGGACCTGTCTGCCTCTAGGACCCTGAGGCCTGCAGGTAAGATGGTGGCTGATCCCCCCCCCACCCGGGTCACAAACTCTTTGAGGTTCTTCCCTCGGGCAGGAGGCTGCGGGCCATCAGGACCAAAACCTCCCGCCACCAGACCAGCTTCTTCCCGGCTGCAACTGGCCTTATCAGTCCACAGTCATGGACAATGACTGGACTAAAGTGGTATCTGATCTGGATGGCGGATCATGATCTTGCTGGCTGCTGACCATAAACTATGAGTGCAGCTGGACTGCTTGACAAATTGATTGATTGTTTGATTGATCAATAAGGCCCGGGACCCCCACCTGTCTTTGACTCTTATCCCAACCCCACGCCTCAATTCTGTGTTACATTAACACACCCAACAGTATATTGCATATTGCACATCCTCATTCTCTCCTGTTTTGCATTTATATCTTGTATTTATTTTGTTTTGTTTGTTTTATGTATAGTTTTTTCTTTCTTATGTGAAGTACTTATTGTGTTTTTATGTTTTATGTTCAATGTATGCACCTTTTTTACCGAAGAAAATTCCAGGGAGGTGTAAACCTACCTGGAAAAATCCTTTCTGATTCTGATTCTGATTCTAATGTTAGATTTCACAGTTCACATTAGTATGTAGAAGTTGTCAGTACCTGTAGATGCAGCAGCTGCCCCAAGCAGTATTGGAGGTGTTCCAAACACAAGTATGACGAAAGCAGCGACTAAGCACGAGAGCTTAGCTGAGGCTAATGAAGAAGCTGCCAACGTCCTCTGGTGTAAACACTGATATCCCAGACTTCCCAGTGCCTTGAGAATGAAACACAATTAATATATGGGTCATGTGTCTTTATCTTGAGGATTTCTCTCAACACTAGTGAAGAACATTTGACATCAGCCACAGTTTTGCTCCGTCTTACAAACATGAAGAATTCATCCATCATGATCCCGGTCTTCTCCAGTCCTGGTGCACCAATCCAGGGAGCGTGTAAGGTGTTGTTCATCAGTGTCTCGCTGATGTCCAAGCAGTTAGGGTTCATCAAGACAAAGGGAACACACAGCCACTGCAGAGACAAATACAAATGTAAGTAATGGACAAGGACTCCAGCACTTTATAAAACCTTAAAGAACAGCAACTCACCAAGCTAATGAATATAAGAACAAGCTGAATAATATCAGTGTAGGCCACAGAGTAGAGACCTCCCAGCAGAGTGTAGATGATGACCACTGCAGCAGAGATCCAGATACACAGAGTGTAGGGCAACTCCAGGACCACACTCATGGTGCCTCCTGTTAAACACCTTGTATCACTGGAGTTCTACTTATATTCAGACTGTACAAGTATCACTGACTCATGTTCCTTCACATACATTTATTTTAAACTGACATTAAAACACACAAATATGAGGAGAGGTTAAAGTGCTTCTGTATATTATAACCTACCTAAACCAATCAGTGTTACAGTCACACACATCACATCAAGAGATATTGAGGCCAGGCTCAGTCCAGCTGTCAGAACTGGTCCATACTTGATGTGGAAAGGGTCCATCATGGTGACACACTTCATTTCTCTCAGTGGTTTAGCAAATACCAGGCCACCTTGATTTAATGAGGAGAAAAACAGAAACTAATGATAATATCAAGAAATCACAATAATAATGATTCAACTCAAGGTGAATTGATGAATTAAAATGGTCAACTTCAACTTACATAGAATAAAAGATAAGCTGTATGCAGTTAACATCGTGGCTGCCCAGGTTAGTCCCATTGACGGAGTGTACACCATCTCAGCTGTGCCCACAATGAAGCCTCCTCCAACCCATGTAGCTGCAGGAGGGATCAACACACAGCAGATATTTGGACAAAGACTAAAGGTGAGATCATAATTCAGTATTATTGATCAATAGGACCAGTAGGACTTCACCCAACCAAGACTGTTGTTAGTCAAATCTGATTTGGCTGTTTATTATTCATATTAAACAACAATTCATGATGTTTTCTTGTAAAAGTAATGCTTTTATAAATTGCCAGATCTTTCTGCCTCCATGCGGCGACAGACAGTTTCCATCCTGTTGTCTTCAGCTGAGCTGTCCTCACCTGTCATGGTGAAGATCCCCACCACCCAGTTGATGCTCCGGTTTCCCAGTACAGCCATCTCCATCTCATTGGCTCCACTTTTCTTCTGTTCCCTCTTGGACTTGAAAGAAGCCCAGATGCCGGTCCCAAGGACCAACAGGTAGAAGAGCACCATCAATATCACTCCTGGGATGTTCACTGCCATGATGAAGAATGTGGACTGTCCTTCACACCAGCTCGTTTTCACCTGAGTGACTGATGAGAGAAACTGGGAAACAACAGACCCACTTTTGTAAAAACACGTTTTGAAAAAGAGTCATGTAGACGAGTGCAGCTTCTCAAACAGTGGCTAAGATCTACTTCTTCACTCTCTGCTCCTAAAACTAATATTGGGCCTCATGAGACTTCTTTGGTTAAGAATGGGCGTGGCTACAGGTGACCTGTCACACAGGTCTGAACATGAGGCTGACGAACTCTGATCAAGTATCTGTCATGGCAACTCAAAGCGTTTGTGTTTGTGTGTGTGTGTGTGTGTTACTTTGTATGCTCCCATCAGAAAAAAAACAGAACAACAAGAATCAAGTGACTACTTAACATCAAAAAAGCGAAACTACAAAGTGCTACATGTAAGTGCAACTAAACAGAACTTAACTTTCAGAAGCCCTCTCAGTGAGAAGGGGGCGTATTCTCCTGAAGTGCAACATGAATGTACAGGAACGGTTTGTTGCAGGAATGTTGTTTTCAGTCTGCGAAAGTTGACTATCGAGTGTCACACCCAGGTTCCTAGCAGTCTGGGGGGGGAGGAATTATTGTACTGTACTTTGAATTCTTCGTTACCTGTTTTATTTTGAATCTTTGTTCTTTGTGTATTTCTCTCACTTTACTTTCTGTCTTTGTCCGGTTTCCCATCGTGGTTTGTCTCCATCTTTTCCTCATGTGTTTCACCTGTGGTCTATTATCTCGGCCTCCTCTGCGTGTAGAGTCTTTGTGTTTCTTTTTGTCAGGTTGACCTTTAAGTTTGGGTTTATTCAGTCTTCTGCTCCTGTGTTTTCTGTTGTATATACTTTCGGTTTTCATCACCCGAGTTTGTTTGAGCCAGTTATATATATATATATGTATATATATTTATATCCACAATTTGCTGTATATCTTGTTTGTCTGTATTTGGAACCAGCTCAGCAACTTTTTAAGTACAACTAGAGACAGGGGGTCATTTAATGAGCTTGTGACTTCTTGCTTTTACCTCTCTTATGCTACTTGTTGATATGAATCTTCTTCTGGGTCAGAGAGGACATCAAATAATTTCGTTGTAATCAAATGGAAGAACTTGTTTCAGAATTTGAAGCCAGTATAGTCGAGATTTGTTGTCCTGTCTTTTCTAAATAAACCAGCTACAATGATTCAGTGATCATTTAATCAACTTTATTAAAAGATTATGGTGAAGTGGTTCAAATGAAATTGTGTAAATACAAAAGATTTCAAATGCCCTGTAACATCACAGATTAAAACGCCAGCAATATGAAAGAGTAATTTCCGACCATTACGATATCTGATTTTGAATCTCACAATCACACTTTACATCATGGTGCCATCTATGTCCACTGGTCTTAATGCCCCTGTGTTTCGATGCAGAAGTCTCCATTGGGATGTAGGATGTGATAGAACTTCCTGGTCTGTGTTAGGATTCAAACCACAGATATTCAGGGACTCTCACACTCTGAGCTCATCATTGGCTCTGAGGCCTCAGTCTGAGGACTTGTGTTATCCAGTGTCTCTTTCTCATTGTCTTCTTTGGGCCCATGTACCAGTGTCAGCTCTCGTGCTGATTGCTGGACTTTCACCTTGAACACGTCACACTTCTCAGGTAACAGGCCTTTGTTGAAGAGCACAGACGTCAGATAGGAGAACAACACGATGGCAGCAATGGCAGACAGCATGGAGATGGTCTTAACTGGAGCGTGCTGGACATAAACTCCATCCTCAAGAACACATCCTGGGAAGTGGAGGACAACTGGCAGCCCGAGTGATGGGAGTCCACAGAGAACTCTGAGCACCAATCCCACCACACAGCCCATGACAGCTCCATAACCATTGGAGATATTGATGAAGAGCACGCAGACCAGTTGAGGGAAGATTATGATGTAGGCCACTTCAGCACTAAGAATCCAGAAGAGTAAGACACTGTTTTCCTGGCTGGTTAGTGATATACCAACCAAACCCACGACCAGCACAGCAACTCGGATCACCCACTGAATCTCTCTGTCTGATGCCTGGAGAAGAAGTAGAGAGGAGGAGGTGAAGAGGTTTGAGATACTAACTATTATCTTATAATTCAATGTTCTCACTTGTGGCCTCAGGATGTTCTTGTATATGTTGGATGTAAAGACAGAAGCAGCAGAAATCAAATCAGAATCCGCAGATGACATCACAGCAGCAGCAACACATCCTGTTCCGATTATGGAGATGAAGGACGGGGTGAGGTGCTGTAATGTGATGGGCAGGACTTGAGCTGCTTCCCCACGATCATATGGAAATGGAGAACCATAAGACGTCAGGTTCCAATCTGAGGAGCAGACCCAAGAAAATTCATACAAAAATAAAACACTACAGAGGACACGGTATAAAGTGATCAAAGATAAAGTTCAACCGTCCAAATCGTCAACAGAATCACTCCTAATTAAAGGCTGGTTAAATAACGTAGTGTGATCTAGCAGTCTGCTCACAGGGATCATGTGGGGTGTTGGTACCGGGTTTTTGTGAACTACAGTTCGGCCCACGTGTGTAGTCAAAGCCTTGAGCACATGTTCTTTGTTCTAGAGACAAACCAGAGACTCCAGAACTCAGTCTCCCAGGGTTCCTCAACGTCTCGCAGAGGTGTGAAATCTGACCGGAGACACAACTTTCAACCACGATTGGTCCCTCTGGGCCACATGATCCATGAGGTCACCAGGCCAATATAAGCCCAGTTCTCCCTTCCTTCTTTCTCTTTCTACTCAACCCTCTGAGAGGAGAATCGTTGCTCTCCAGCTAACTTGCTCTTTTCAACTCTCCGAGAGGAGGTCAATTCTCCATCTGCTCAACTTCAGTGGAGGAGCTGCAGCTCTCCACTCACAGAGCGAGGGAATCTTCCTCCCAATCCAAGCTCTACCAACCTTCAAGCAGGCCTCACAGGAGCAGATTGCTAAAACCTTCCAAAAGGCAGCGACGCGAGGTCCAGCCACAAACCAGCTCAAGAGCTGCATCGCACACAGACCCACAACAACAGGAGCCACAAACCAGCAAGACAACTTCACTGGACTTCCAACAGCACATTAACCTTTTTTCCCATTTCAGAGACGGGTAACACAACTGGGCTTAATAATTTTACTATGCTGAGCAATGACTGTTCATTCGATTCTTTGTGATGTTTATGAGTTTGCTTTGTGTTGCTGTGATATTTTGGTTATAAGTTAATTGAAAGTTATGTTCTTCAAAGTCTTCCTTTGCATGCAACAAGCTACTTTCTCTAACATGGCACCAACACACACACACATTTTGAAAACCTCTATACTATCAAGAACTCTACGTCCATCAACTTAACTAATTATCTATATGGTAACTTTGGTTATAGTTAATAATTTTAATGTTAATCAGAGTTCCAAATTCATAGTTGGTACTTTAATGAGACTTTATCAATAAATATTTTCCGTCCTTTGAAGGGTGGTGTCCCGAGTAACTTTATATGGTTATTGGATTGGATTGGATTGGATTCAATGTTATTGTCATTACACAGAGTGCAGGTCCAGAGGCAACGAAATGGAAAGAAGGTTGAAGATTACAGAATGACATGAGGGGAGGGAGGACAGAAAATCAACCCCCAGACTATTCTCCTAGAGGAGTACAGTGTGGGAACAGGAAAAAAAAACACCTCAGCACATAAGCACATACATTTTAAACATGACTTGCAACGGGGAGGGGGGAGCGGGGAGGGGGGAGGGAGGTAAGCCAGTGACTGGGTGTTCTGATGGAGGTAAACCAGCACAGACAAGCAACCATCCGGTCCTGCAGCCGCGAAGCGCTGGTCACGGACCCGCCTGTCAAACTGGGGGTACGAAGCAGGCGAAGGCGTGGGATGGGGGGTGTGGGGGATGCATATCTGTGTGTAATATGTACGTGTGTATGTATGTAAAGTTCGTGTATAAGTTGGCCTGGGTTGTCGCCTTCCCCTAGGCCACAATCAGACAGTTTCTCAGTTCACCATGGAGACAGCCTTGATAGGGTCCTAGACAGGGACAACAATCCACAGGTGTCTGTGGGAAGGGGGAAAAGAATGCAAAAGAGTCTCACTGCACTGCTCTTCAGGGGAGTTGTTGTTCCAGCAACGGCCTTGGCCAGGCCAGTGCTGGTTGGGGGGGCCGAAAACAGATAAGATTGGGATTGTTTGGACTTGCAAGTAGCCGCATTCCAATTTGCGCGTCTACTCTTTCTCCACTTTCACCAATTTTTCCATCAGGTCTCCGAATCGATCCAATTTCCTTTGCAGAGCCGTGAACATCTCAGTTTGAGTCCCAACAGCTCTGCCCAACGCTTCAATCATGAGAGGCAGCCTTAGGGGGCTTTTGACAGCTGTCCCCGTTTCATTTATATTTTGATAAACCAGGGCAACGCCTAATCCAATCAGCAGAAAGCCTGTAATCATTGTTCCAAATAGGTAGACGTCTTCAACGTCTTCCACGGAAAGGGCCGCTAGGCACAGCACACACCACTTCCTCCACTTGTCCATCGAGTAACCAGCTGCGAACGTCCCGGCAGGACAGACAGGTTCCCCCGAACCCGAGTTCCTCGTCGAGAAGATGGTGTCAATTGCGCTGAGAGACCAACTGATCAAATCCATGATTTTAAGTTTCGTAGAGCGGTGCGGAGAGAGTCTCTCAAGTATAGGACAAAACAGACAAGACGAAAGGAGCCAAGCAGGGAAGGTTAGGGGGAGGAGAGGGGAGAGAAAAATGCGACCGCCTTCGAAGAGAGCCAAGAGAGAAATGGATCAACCTTGGTTTCAAAACCACTGTTTAGAAAGCAAATCAACAAAAGGTCACTTTGCTCTGTACCTGCTCACTAAATTATGCACAGATGCTGCTCATTGGTTTCCTGTGATTTATCCAGTGATTTAATATGTTTTGTTCTTTCCGTAACATTAAATACAACAGATAAGTGGATGTGAGATTTCACAGTTCACATTAGTATGTAGAAGTTGTCAGTACCTGTAGATGCAGCAGCTGCCCCAAGCAGTATTGGAGGTGTTCCAAACACAAGTATGACGAAAGCAGCGACTAAGCACGAGAGCTTAGCTGAGGCTAATGAAGAAGCTGCCAACGTCCTCTGGTGTAAACACTGATATCCCAGACTTCCCAGTGCCTTGAGAATGAAACACAATTAATATATGGGTCATGTGTCTTTATCTTGAGGATTTCTCTCAACACTAGTGAAGAACATTTGACATCAGCCACAGTTTTGCTCCGTCTTACAAACATGAAGAATTCATCCATCATGATCCCGGTCTTCTCCAGTCCTGGTGCACCAATCCAGGGAGCGTGTAAGGTGTTGTTCATCAGTGTCTCGCTGATGTCCAAGCAGTTAGGGTTCATCAAGACAAAGGGAACACACAGCCACTGCAGAGACAAATATAAATGTAAGTAATGGACAAGGACTCCAGCACTTTATAAAACCTTAAAGAACAGCAACTCACCAAGCTAATGAATATAAGAACAAGCTGAATAATATCAGTGTAGGCCACAGAGTAGAGACCTCCCAGCAGAGTGTAGATGATGACCACTGCAGCAGAGATCCAGATACACAGAGTGTAGGGCAACTCCAGGACCACACTCATGGTGCCTCCTGTTAAACACCTTGTATCACTGGAGTTCTACTTATATTCAGACTGTACAAGTATCACTGACTCATGTTCCTTCACATACATTTATTTTAAACTGACATTTAAAACACAAATATGAGGAGAGGTTAAAGTGCTTCTGTATATTCTTACCTACCTAAACCAATCAGTGTTACAGTCACACACATCACATCAAGAGATATTGAGGCCAGGCTCAGTCCAGCTGTCAGAACTGGTCCATA
The DNA here is from genome assembly GCA_038501795.1 of Pseudopleuronectes americanus. NCBI lineage: Eukaryota > Metazoa > Chordata > Actinopteri > Pleuronectiformes > Pleuronectidae > Pseudopleuronectes > Pseudopleuronectes americanus. The sequence continues at coordinate 497,759 of JBAMIH010000028.1, read as the reverse complement.
CTTGATGTGGAAAGGGTCCATCATGGTGACACACTTCATTTCTCTCAGTGGTTTAGCAAATACCAGGCCACCTTGATTTAATGAGGAGAAAAACAGAAACTAATGATAATATCAAGAAATCACAATAATAATGATTCAACTCAAGGTGAATTGATGAATTAAAATGGTCAACTTCAACTTACATAGAATAAAAGATAAGCTGTATGCAGTTAACATCATGGCTGCCCAGGTTAGTCCCATTGACGGAGTGTACACCATCTCAGCTGTGCCCACAATGAAGCCTCCTCCAACCCATGTAGCTGCAGGAGGGATCAACACACAGCAGATATTTGGACAAAGACTAAAGGTGAGATCATAATTCAGTATTATTGATCAATAGGACCAGTAGGACTTCACCCAACCAAGACTGTTGTTAGTCAAATCTGATTTGGCTGTTTATTATTCATATTAAACAACAATTCATGATGTTTTCTTGTAAAAGTAATGCTTTTATAAATTGCCAGATCTTTCTGCCTCCATGCGGCGACAGACAGTTTCCATCCTGTTGTCTTCAGCTGAGCTGTCCTCACCTGTCATGGTGAAGATCCCCACCACCCAGTTGATGCTCCGGTTTCCCAGTACAGCCATCTCCATCTCATTGGCTCCACTTTTCTTCTGTTCCCTCTTGGACTTGAAAGAAGCCCAGATGCCGGTCCCAAGGACCAACAGGTAGAAGAGCACCATCAATATCACTCCTGGGATGTTCACTGCCATGATGAAGAATGTGGACTGTCCTTCACACCAGCTCGTTTTCACCTGAGTGACTGATGAGAGAAACTGGGAAACAACAGACCCACTTTTGTAAAAACACGTTTTGAAAAAGAGTCATGTAGACGAGTGCAGCTTCTCAAACAGTGGCTAAGATCTACTTCTTCACTCTCTGCTCCTAAAACTAATATTGGGCCTCATGAGACTTCTTTGGTTAAGAATGGGCGTGGCTACAGGCGACCTGTCACACAGGTCTGAACATGAGGCTGACGAACTCTGATCAAGTATCTGTCATGGCAACTCAAAGCGTTTGTGTTTGTGTTTGTGTTTGTGTTTGTGTGTGTGTGTGTGTGTGTGTGTGTAAGTGTGAGTTTGTCTCCTCCCACCAGAACATTTTCTAAAAGGTTTCTTGATTATATTTTTACTGAATAACTCTCTCTTCCATCACACAAGATAATAGCAACCACATCTTACATCAAGCTCGTCTTCCAGCTCAGAGACCTCTACACCCAGCGGTGCAGGAAGAAGAGTAACCGGATCATTAAGACCCCCATCACCCAAACCATGAACTGTTCTCCTGCTGCCGTCGGGCCGACGCTACCGCAGCATCCGGGCCGCCAGCACCAGCTCAGAGACAGTTTCATCCCCCAGGCCATAAGACTTTTAAACTCCTCCCATCTGCAATAACTCCAACAAACCAGCACCATGGCATATTTGCACTATTGCGCATAATTGCAGTATTGTTTTTTCTTCAGCTGTATATATATATATATATATTTAGATATCTATATTTTATTTTCTATTTTATACTACTTTATTAAAAAAAATTGGGTTGTGATTACTTGAGCATTGTTAGAAGAGAGCCTGTGACTCAAGCATTTCATTGCCAGCGACTGCTTAATGTTATTATTGTGCATTTGATAATAAACTCTTGAATCTTGAATAATGTGGCCTCGATGCCCAGATGTAAAAAGCCGACAGAATAAAAACACAACCTGCCTCCATCCAGCTCCTGTGGTGTCATCCAGAATTTAAAAAAAAAGTATCCAGAATCCCTGACATTCACATCGCACTCGAAACAGCGTCATTACATTTCATTGATCTGAAGCTTTCACCCAAAGCGACTCACAATCATCACCAGTTCGTCCTAGACGCTGCAGTGGTAGATTCTCATTGCAGCTGAGATCCTGTACTCACTGTGTGATTCCCCTGTCGATCCTCCTGCCTTCCCTCCTCGCTGACGACCTCACAGAGCTATCAGCAACCAGGTGTTACATCCAGTCTCTTGTTAAATAGACGCCCCTTGAACTCTCCCTTTGACTTGTTCTGGTTGTTCTGGTTGTTCTGGCTCTGTGCTGGTGTTTGTCAGGGTGGAATAATTCTATATAGTGGGGGTCTGACTGAAACTATTTGCAGCTAAAAGGGGGATGAAAGCATGAGCTGTTTGAGCCAGATATAATGCCTTCTATACAAATGATTAATAAATAACCTTTTCCTTCCTACTGTGTCATCTTGAAATTAGAATGTATGTGGCTCACAGTTCTGTTTCGTTGTTTTGGCTAAGTTGTTTTGAATGTCTGTACAAACAGAACATTTCAGCCGATATAGCACGAACAATAATACCTTTTCTCAAGAAACAGCAGTTTGGCCCTCAAGGCATCAGATGTTTCAAGGCCTTGAGAGTGTCTCCTGTTCACTTCCTTATTCTAAATGCCAAGAGATGGGACTACGCGTGCGCACTTTCGAGGAGGAAGAACCAAGACGCCGGCTGTTTGATGCGTTCTGCTGGGTCTCGTGTTCTGATGCGACTCAAGGCTTCCCCAGGGCTGCTAGAGTTCTGGGGTGGTGTATTGGATGCCCTTTGCTTTGCTGATCTTTTCATACCCTGGCATTGCTTTATAAATAAATACTTGATTGAACAAACCGAGTTCGGCACATCTTCTTATATTTAGGATAAACGCACACGCTTAACAGGTTCTCAAACATACCACAGCGTAATTAAACTATTGATTTACATTCTTTCTCGATTGCTAAGCACGATTTTTAAAACAGGGGCTGGTTTTTCAAAGCACTTCACACAATCAGCAGAACACCTCAGATCCTTTGTAAAATGAAACACATACCTTTCATATGACTTAAATCGGTTTGAACCAGTTACACACTGCTGTTGCTAACCTCCAACACTTTAAGGAATTCTACTTCTCAGTGATTAGAGTACTGTAAGTGAAGTACACAGAGAAAGTGCAAATATACAATAAATTCACCAAACACTACACAAGACCAATGCTGCAGACTGATGAAAATATCATTGATTTCTCTCCATATTCCCAAATCATTCAACATGTCAACATGGACATTTGACAGTCAGTGCTTTGGATTTGCAAGGAAGTGACATCATGATATACTTCTGTAATGTATACAAGTGTGTTTAGTGTTTTGCAAAAAGTGTGAGTCGGATATTGTGCTGATAGTGGTGCAGATCTGGGCCCATGTTCTGCTCCTTGAGTGTAAGGGTTTGATAATTGTGTAATACTTTTGATTTGAGTGTTTATGCCATTGAAAAGAACTGTAAAATGTTAAGTTATTTCGGTAACATTAAATACAACAGATAAGTGGATGTTAGATTTCACAGTTTACATTTGTATGTAGAAGTTGTCATGTACCTGTGGATGCAGCAGCTGGCCCGAGCAGTATGGGAGGTGTTCCAAACACAAGCATGAGGAAAGCAGCGACTAACATTCACTTTATTCATGATCAAGAATCAGGAGTTTGAAACTTTTTCTGTGAGAAAAACATCAACTTGAAACAAACTGAGCTAATTTCCCCTGACAAACCTCACAGGTCATATTAAAACACCGTTGTTGTTTATCCCACTCTCCTGTTTCACTAAACCAGTTACCGTAAACGTATCACTGGTTTGGAACCATTACAATATATTCAGATTTCCGACCAGAAGACGTTCCTGAACGCATCAAAGGAAGGACGCATGCGCCGTCCCGTCTTGAATCCTATTGGTCCGTTTCAAACTCGCACGCGCCAGTCGAGTTGTTGTGGAGCTACGCGGTTGTTTGGAGCGAGGCCGCTCGCAATGGCACTTCCGGTGGCTGAGGCAGCTCGTAGAGGCACTTCCGGTGGTTGAGGCAGCTCACTGCTGCCACGCAGTTTGAGGGCATCTCGTCCCCTGAGGTTGAACCGTCCTTTATACATGTGTATCAGCGGGTTTCTGTTCTGAGCAACAGGAACACTTGATCTCCATTTCTCCACTTGTGAAACATGCTCGTTTAAGTGGCCGGTTTCACATTGTACCGCTTCTGCTTGTTCAAAACAGTGGGGATCAAAGGCAGCTGCGGTTCAGTGGCAGTTTCTGTCGACACCGGAAGTGCCTCTACGAGCTGCCGCTGCCACGATGTGAGTTTGCCCTAACTGCAGAAAGTGTGTCCGTCTGCGGAGCTCATGTCCCGGGTCACACTGTCAGGTGAGGCTCGCTGTTCTGTCACCTCCATGTGTCAAATAACCTGTGGACAGTGGTTAGCTAGCTGCTTAGCGTTAGCTTGGCTAATGAAGAACTGTTGGCAGCAGCTGTCGATGACAAACGAAGCGGTTAGCATCCAGCAGTTAGCATCCAACAGTTAGCATCCAGCAGTTAGCATCCAGCAGTTAGCCTGCGCTCAGAACGTGTAGCTCTCCGGGTTTCACGTTATTCACGATTAATCTTCGTCCAGCACGTGAACCGCTTATTTGACCGCCGCTACACAAACGTGCAGGTCCAGGTCCGAAGAGGCTGGAAGCAGCTGCGGGGTCAAAGCGACCTGGGAGCCGCTTGAAGGATCTGGATCAACAGCTGATTCCACCTGGAGCCACCTGCTCATCATCTGTTTGTAGAATCTCCCTCGAGCCTGAAGCAGCGATACTGTTTCTACACAATCGACCTTTATGCCGAGTTAGTTAACAAATATAAAGAATTTGCGTTTTGTGCCAAACATGTTGACAAATGAAGCAGACAATATAAAATATGAAAATGTCACAAGAAGTTGACAAATATTATTTGTGCAATATGTTCTGCAGCTGCGGTATCTCTGCCCCAGATAATTCCCCCCATCGGGCCAATAAAGTATATTTGATTGGGGAAAATCATTGTGCAATATGTTGTAAAAACTATACGAGGGTTGGAATGATTTGTATGTTTGTTTGTCCAGTATCCTTTTTCATATGTGGAATTAATGAACATGATTTATTGCCCTGACTGAAATGTGCACACAAACGTATACATCATATCCATTGTTTGCTATTATACATTTTAGTATATGTATGAACTATTGAACTATTCTATTGTTACCTTTCTAATTTTCCATTTGATTACCAGTATTAATAATACTACAAATAAAAAGTAAGATGAGTAATGTGCGCATAGTTCATATATATTTAACATCCTAGTCTGAACCATTAACCCTGTATAACTCCTTGCTGCTACTTGAATCCTCCCCCCTCTCTGAGATGGTTTCCAGCACCAGTTCAACCACATCACCAGTGGATGTGCTGCCTTCAGTTTGTGCTCTGTTGTGATTTACTCAATCGTTCCTGTTAAGTTATATTTGGTTCTATTTCTGTTCTAATCTATTTAGATGTCTGCACTAGTGCTGCTGTAATACTCAAATTATCCTCAAGGGGATCAATAAAGTATTCTCTGTTTTATAGTAATATAAAATATAACTTATCTGTTTATTGACTTAGTTTTACTTGACTCAGTACATTTGATGGATCTTTTAATTGTCTGTGCACATTTGGTCTAATGTAATTTTAACTGGATTTTTAACTTAAATGTATTAAATGACTCCATTATACACTTTATTTATTAGATCGCAGATTATCGCCCTAAAGCTGCATTAACTATATATTACATTTTTCAAGGTTTCCACATTGATTTGGGGATTCATACATTTTTGCAAGCAAAGACAAAATATACAAACATTATAAAAAATAATAATTTAGCTGTAATGCTTGGTTAAAGTCAGAGATTGTAATATGTATACAAGGCTCGGGATTTATTGTTCTATCGTCAGATTGTGTTTCGTTCTCCGTGATGGATTTTGAGTTTTGAATCTTCTCTTTGTTCCAGGATGATGGAATCAAGCCTGAACATCAGGGCAGAGAGAAGAGAGCCGCTCGAGGCCGACGACTCAGCACAACTCAGCACTTTACCACACTCACAGGTAAAATCCAAAAATAAATTAACAAGTGAAGAAAAAGAAAACATTGATGGACGAGTTAATGAATTCAACTCACTCAAGTATCACATATTTTACTCAAAATACAACAAATAAAGATTTATGCATAATTGGCAGCAGGTTGTCGGGTCCGACTCGTTCAAACAGGAACATGTGGGAAACATCAGGCGAGGGGCGGAGCCTGTAGAGCAGCAGGGGCGGAGCCTGTAGAGCAGCAGGAGGCCGGACATGACGTATAAACTCTGCTGTTGAAAGATCAGTGTTCTTTACAGCTCATCCACACCGGGGTCTCATCACCAGGAGATCTGGAATCTCCTCAGAGATCTTAGTAGAGGGTTACAGGAAAAGTTCCACTAAATGTCCAGAGCAACTGACTGTGATATTAGCATGTTCACACACAGCCGGTCCAGAACATCTCTGGAACATGTCAGGAGCTGCAGTGAACTGAGAGCATCCACGGGTTAACATGCCTGGGAAAGAGTTCTGTGTCTGTATGACATGGACTGTAAAGCTGTAAAACACATTGTGTGTCTGACTCGTTGCAATGAAGTGTAACCACATATTTTAATGTCGAGTTGTCACTGGTATCTGAAAGAGCAACAATGAGCAGCGTCTTCATGTTGTGGAGGTGAGTGAGAGACGGATACACAGAGAGATCATCTTCATTGTGAATGCTCATGCATCAGAGATGTCTCGATCAGAAAAGGATTTGTTGAGGAGATAAAATGTGCAAGATAATGTTTATCTACAATAATTATATTAACAGTAAATCTAATTCCTTGATTAATCAGAAATGATGACCTCAATCTTTAATCTAGCCCTGGGGCTTGTTTCTACTGAATGTCAGTGCCTGATCATACATGAACCGTTTCCTTTAGTATGATGCAATCATTACCTGCTTCTCTCCAACATGTGCACTTCAAGTTCCTGAATCTGTCTTTGTGTCTTTGGCTGTCACCATATGTTCTCAGTGTCACCTGTTAGGTCAGTTCTCACCTCATATAAGTGACTGTACGCAGGTAGAAACAGACCCTGACAGAACAGCGCCCTCTGTAGGCTCAGACGACCAACGCCTGTCATGTGACCTTGCTCTTTGACTGTTTGTTGTAATATCTTCAAACATCACTGATCTATTCTGACACCTCTGTGTTTAACTGTGCCCTCACCCTAACCCTGTTTTCACTATGTCTCTGAACCACTGACACGTTGTGGACTAATCCAGATGTGAGCTTCAATCTAAAGCCAGAACATGTGTCCTGTGCTTTTCCTCCAGCATTCCAGCATCGAGGAGAGAGACCACCTCCAGGTCTTCCTCCGAATCCGACCCTTCACCTCGGCAGAGAGAAGTAACGGAGAGTCGCTGGTAAAACCAAGAAACAGGCACTCGTATGCAGGGAGTTGATTCTGTGGAATAGTGTTTTTTTAGTAAATCTGTTCTGCAAACCAACATCAGCTGTTTTCTTACAGGATTGTGTTTCCATCGAGTCTCCTGACACAGTCCTGCTGAAGCCTCCATGCCTGTCGCTCTCGGCCAGCGTAGACAAATCACTTCCACAGACTGGACAACGCTTCCAGTTCTCTCAGGTCGGTTCCTCGGGCAGACTAGGAAGCCACAGGAAGATTTATCTTCTTCCTCAGACTTGTTCTGATTTCTTCTTCCATTACAGACACTTGAAAGTATCCACTCATTATTTCTGAGCCTGTTTCCTTCCTTCCTCAGGTGTACGGTCCTGAGGCGACGCAGAGAGAGCTGTTTGAAGGCACAGTGAAGAACTTGGTGAAAAATGTTCTTGAAGGAGAAAACTCGCTGGTTTTCACTTACGGAGTCACCAACGCTGGGAAGACCTTCACCTTCTTAGGTCTGTTCCTGTCCCTCGATCAGTTACTCCCTGTTTCGACCTGGTGTTAACCTCTGTCCTGAGTGGTCAGTGCTAAGACTGAACGCATCCTCCTGACACCTGAGCGCTCAGGGGCTTTCACAATGCACATGACGGACTGCAGACTCAGCTCACCTCTCTGACCCACTGCAATTTAAATGTATTTTTGCTTTTTATGCTTCTCATCGACCACATGTGGATTTGAAATGACAATTGTTTATTTATGCAGGAAGTGAGTTGTGGTCACAGGAGACACATTGAGCACGGATGATAATACCCGGTGTGAATATGACCTTAGACGGTGCTACAACGGTTAAACAATATTGTGACAGTTTGAGATGTTGTCGCTCTCAGGAGAAAGTGATCTTTAGATCAGCAGCTTCTTTAAAGCACAAAGCTTGATTCAGTTCTTTAGATTTGATGATGATGAGGTGGAGGAGGAGGAAGAGGAGGAGGAGGAGGAGGAACATAACATGACCACATGCTCTTGTCACTCCAGGTCCAGATGCTGATGCAGGGATCCTGCCCAGGTCTCTTAACGTCATCTTCAGTAGCATCGATGAGCAGGTTTTCGCCGGGACGACCATCAAACCTCAACACTGCAGAGATTTCACAGGACTCAGTGCAGAGCAGCAGGTGGAGGAGGAGATGTTCAAGAGGAACCTCTTCAGGCAACTGAAAGAAGTAACTACTCTATTCACCTGTTTGAGGAGAGGCTGCTTGAAACCAACTGGGTCAAACCACAGACTGTAAACAAAGATGGACGACATGCCAGCTCACAATTGTGAATACAAATGCTCTTGATCGGCCCCTGGTGGCTGGTTGCAGTATAGGTCATATACTCGTCCATGTTGGCAGACAAGACATGGACCAAACAAAAAAGTCGAAGTAGACATCTCACTGATGTTGCTGAAGTGTTTGTGATAAGTTGGTTTGAATTAATTATTTGATGATATAAAAACAGCTGAGAAGTCATGATTGACAGCTGAGACTGACTCCTGATTGGTCGAAATCGTGTAAGAGCAGGACTTTACCACCATGTCCTCCTCGTCCCGTCGTCGGACTTGTGTTTCCTTCCTTGCATTTTCACACTAGTGACTCTTATCAGCGCAGACATGGCCCCAGGAATTGTTGGTTAAATAAACCAGCTGTTTGCTCTTTGTCTTTTAGAGTGACCGGAGCAATGCCAGCCTGTTGAACTCGACCAACAAGACGCTCATTGAAGGTAGATGTGTTTGTTTTATCTGTTTGTTTAAAGGGTAACTTCATCCTTAAGGGTCTCAAACGAGATCTTTAGAATGTAGAGCTGGGAGGCGAAGGCAGTGGAGGGGTCTCACCTTCAGGTTCCTGACAGACCACAGCTGTATGAATCCAGATGGTTTGAAACACTCTGTGCCATTTGGAACCATATTCAACATAAATGCATTTTTTTTTAATTTATAAATGTGATAATAAATGTACAATTAAAACCAATATTGATGATACAACTTACGTTGTGTGTTGCTGCTGTTACTGATGACTCTTCTCTGAAGGTGCCTCCATCCTCGGGACGACTGCGGCTGCAGAGGAGAAAATCCGCCTGGATGTGCAAACGCACGCTAAGTTCTCTGTTTGGGTTTCCTTCTGTGAAATCTACAATGAGAACATCCACGACCTCCTGGAGGTGGCCTCCAGCGGGGCCCTGAGGAGGACGGTGCTGCGTCTGTCACAGGATGTCAGGGGCAATGCCTTCGTCAAAGGTTCGTCGAGCCGGTTTAATGAAATGACTTCATATGTGATGTTTGATGAGATGCGGCAGGTTCACTCTTGTGACACCTGCTGCTTATTAATAAATCTTTTTTTGAGATACATCTTACAGAATATGTTAATCAAGGTTTTCCACTTGTTGTATGCTGCTCAGGAATTGGTTGATGCTAGTAACCGTTTGGAGAATTCTTTAACTCCTGCTAGTGTGCCTGATTGTAGAAAAACAACAGAGGACCTTTTCTATAAATATCTTTGTGTATTTTGTATGTAGATCTGCGCTGGGTTCAGGTCAACAGTGCAGAAGAGGCGTACACAGTGATGAAGCTGGGGAAGAGGAACCAGAGCTTCTCCTCCACCCGACTCAACCACGTGTCCAGCCGGAGGTGAGGAGCGAGGCAGCAGCTTTGTCTGTGGGAAAGACTTCTGATCGACCAGCCGTGAATCGGTTTGTGTTTAAACCCTTTTGATATAAAGTCGATGAAACGTGTGTTTTCTCTTTTTCTCTACAGTCACAGTATTTTCACCGTTCGCATTTTGAGGATTGACGCTATTGGGAAGGTCCCCATAGTCAGCGAGTGAGTCAAACCACGAAAGATTTAAAGATTTAACACGAAGGCTGGAAAACACGTGTGCAGAATGAAATGAAGCAGGACATGTTGAACATGAAGTTTTACTGCGAGGGACCATGTTGTTCATGTAGATTCATTTCTTTGTCATCAGGTTGTGTCTGTGTGACCTCGCCGGTTCGGAGAGATGCGCCAAGACTCAGAATAAAGGAGAGCGTCTGAAGGAAGCTGGAAACATCAACACGTCCCTGCTCATCCTGGGAAAATGCATCAATGCACTGCGGCACAATCAGCAGGCCAAGTGAGATTATTACTCGTGGAAGACACAGAGCAAACTAAACCGGCAGCTGCTGCAGCGCAGGCCTCTGTACACCGGCTCTTTGAGAAACTTTATTTATCTATAAGGTTAACACACATTTCCCCTTTGACCCTAAAGCTTTGAATAGAAACTCATTCGAAAACCTTTTCTGAAGAGCTGGCAGAAAACTCAAATATGAAGACCTTGCTTACATTGTAAATCATTCCATAAATGTGATAAACATAAAAACAATAAAGTGTGAACTTGCCAGGACCAGCCTCCTCCTCCTCTGACAGGTCTCTCTGAGTCAGGATCAGCTGATCAGCGTCTGAGGCTGAATCTTCCTCATTGTTGTTTTGATTGTTTCGTCAGCACAATCTATCAAAGCCAACTAAAACAAACCTTCCCCCCCCCAGGCTGCTTCAGCATGTTCCCTTCAGAGAGAGCAAGCTGACCCACTACCTGCAGGGCTTCTTCTGTGGCAGAGGAAAGGTCTGCATGATAGTCAACATCAACCAGTGCGCCTCCATGTACGACGAGACCCTCAACGTCCTCAAATTCTCTGCCGTGGCACAGAAGGTGCATTTTCTCAAGTCCATTTATTTGATATGAAAAACAATCTACCACTACCTCATCAGATTTATTTATTAACCAGATCCTCTGTTTCAGGTCGTGGTCCTGTCCACGAGGCCTCTTGCCTCTAAACCCCAGAGGTCTGCCGGTGACGTGCCCTTCACCAGCAGCGGAGCTGAGAGGAAGACTCCTCGCAGCAGGAGGAGCTCTCTGATGGACTGGGAGAGCAGCCTGGAGGATGTGAAGGTGCAGACCTCAGCCAGGACTTCATTCATTACAGTTTGTTATTTTACTGCTGTAGTTTGGATCTTTCCTTTCTATTTCCTGGCATTAATGATTCACCAGATAAACCTTCATCGGACACAGTGGGAAATGAGGAGAGAGCAAGGAAGTCGGCAAAGGGCCGGATCAGAACCAAACCTGTAGCCGCTGCAGGTGACCTCCAGCGCCCTGGGCCTCAAACCCTCATTGTGTCTTTGACTGTGTTTGTCCAGGAGGAAGTGGACGATGAGTACGAGGAGGAAAACAGCCTGATGGAGGAAACCATGGACCAGACCGGGAATGAAGACGATGAGGAAATCCTCACCAGCAAACAGACGCATCAGGTCAGCCCCTTCACATTTTAATTTGAATTCATTTTAATGTGTTTAACAAAGAAGTTGGGATCATTCATTTTGGTAAAGTAAAATTTGCAATGAATGGAATCAGTAGTTATTTTTGTTGCAGCAGAGTGTGAGTGAGCGTCAGATTATTTCACATCTGATAAAATACAATATTTTCAAAATACAAACTGTTTTTACCAAACTTTATTTTTCCTGTCATTTATTAATGTGCTTTATTCTCTGAGCTTTAATAAACGCACATATTGTACTATTTCATATTTTATTTATATTTATTTTTTAAATCTTTATATGCTTATATTTCTAATCTTGCATGGAGCTTTTGTAACAGACACAATTCCTCTGGAATCAATCAGTTTTTCTGATTCTGATAAGAGTTCTGAAAACGTGATTTGGTGTCTGGTCATTCTCTGAGATCATCTGTGTTCTTTCTTCATTTCACAAAGTATTTTTTGCTCTCAGCTTTCTGCCTTTTCATGAGTAATTATTTAATTTTCTTTCACAGGACACGTATTGAATATATTTGCTAAATGTCTCCTGTTTTTTGTGTTGTGCTCTTCAGCAGCAGGTGGCGCTGCTGAGGCAGCTGCAGATTGAGCTGAAGCAGGAGCGAGCGGCGGGGCTGCTCACCGAGGCTCGAGTGAGAGAGGAAATCAGCAGAGAGTTCTCTGACCTCTTCTCAGAGATGCAGACCGACTTCAAGTGAGAACGTTTTTTAAGATATTCAGGCTGTTTCACTTTTATTGATAAAACGATGAACATGACAGAGAATCTGGAAGACAGCGAAGTCAATGTGATCTCACGAGTTCTAGGATATATTTTGACTTATAAACCACTTCTTTACCAGATCTTCATTGTTTGGGTTTAATGTATTTGTATATTTTAGTTCTCAGGATCTCAGTGATGTTTAAACCTGGTTTAACTCGAGTCACATAACAACACAACTAACAGATGAAGAAACTGACTTTTGTGAATCTTTGTGATATAACAGTGAAAATGATGCGACTCCTTCGCTCAAAACTGTCTCTGGAGGAAACAGATCAAAATGTTCACTATGAACTCTAGATACTTGACTAATACAAGTGTGTGTCTGTGTGTGTGTTTTCTCGTGCAGTGAGCGCTTGGTGAGGGAGAGAGAGATGTTAGAGGAGCGAGCAGACCGGAGGCTCGAGATCTTTAAGAACCTCGTTGACAAAATGACCAAAGCTGGAACCGGTCAGGATGCACAGGACTTGGTATGACTCTCTCTCTTCCTGCTTAGACCAGTAGAGCTGCTTTCAGACAGGAACTGAACCTTTGTGTTTTCTCCGGAGGACGTACATGTGTGAATGCAAGTGTCCTCAGAGTGTGATGTGCCTACAGAGAAGCTCCCGCTGTGTTGTGCATGTGTGAAAAGCAAGACGCAGGTAAACTCAGCTCCAGAGTTTACCCACAGATCCTGTCTGCAACATGTCTTTAATGTGAAGATGCATTCTAGAGGATAAAGCTCTGATGATTAAAACATAATGTTACATAATATTTAGCTGAAGCTGAATGACAGTGAAGAAGATTAATATCTCAGTGGCTGCTCACACACTTTTTCTTGACCCTCTGTCTACAGCCCGTCGCTGAAATAATAATTAAGCCTGTTGGAGTAAATTAATTTGCCCTGAGATCAAAGGGAGTTGCAAGTTTTCTAATAATTCATCTTTGCAGAATACAGCTCATTTGATGTCTTTTTGACAGCTACATTACTTCCTGACTCACTGTGAGTTCCTTCATCTCCCTGACGTTTCCTTCCTCCTGCAGAACAAATCTCTTGACTCCTCCGACCTGACAGACATGAGTGAGGCAGCAGGTGAAACGGGAGCCGTGGAGGAGCTGGAGAGGAAGAAGAAAGTCCAAGAGCAGGATGCTCATAAACTCCAAGGTAAAGATGAATCCATCAGTTTCTCACCAGGAAATGTCCATCAACAACTCAAACAGCACATTGAAATATACAGACCTCATATTTTACATTAGAAAGCTCCATAACTGTCTCCGTCTCTTTGACTCTGTATTTTTAAAGTGATTAATAGCAGCTTGAGTTTCTGTGATTGTCGGCTGGAAACCATCATGTCACTGCTTCTTACTTCCTGTTGTATTCATTTTCAAGGCGAAACCAACGAAGAGGACGAGGAGACAATGACGCTTCTCTCTCAGCTCCAGGAGAAGTCGTCAGAGGTTTCCCGGCTGGAGAAGCAGGTGGAAGATCTGCAGAGGGCAGCACAGACGCGTTCACAGAGCCGCTCCTCCACACTTGAGGAGGAGCGTTCACCTGAGAGAGAGCAGCTGCAGGTACGAACCAAGGACGTGACCAGGAGAGTCACTTTAAAGATGAGGATTTTATGACCTGTATCTACATACATATACAAACTGTCCACAAACTTCATGACCTGAAGACTGTCAGACGCTTTAGCCACTTATTTACTCTACAAAGAACTGAATGTCTGTTTGCTTATCTCCAAAGGAAACGGATGTAAATCAGTTGTCTGTGTTTAGATTCCTCTCCCGACCTGCAGCTACAGAACCCGTCTGAACAAGAAGTTAACAAAGAAAATACTACTTCCTCTTTTCTGTCCGAATTAAGAAGTTCGTCCTTTCATCTTTTTTTATTGTTGTTATTGACGCTTGAGGTCAAAAGACTTTATCTGGAAAACTGACTCAGCTTGAAAGTAGTGAAGCCCAAAAGTTCACTGTGTCCCTGAAAAGAGACATTCTTCTAATAGTTGAGTCTATTGTTTAAATCATCTTTCCTCTGACACCTAGGAGGCGCTGGCAGCCCTGGAGAGGGAGAAGAAGGTCAGAGAAGATGTGGTATCTGCTCTGGAGTACCAGACTTTGGGCAAAGAGGAGGCTCTGGCTTCTTTAGAGGAGGAGAGGAAGGCCAGGGAGGACGCCATTGCCTCAGTGGGCGAGCTGAAGCTAGGAAAAGATCAGGCGATAGCATCCCTGGAAAGAGAGAGTAAAGACAAAGAGGAAGCCATGGCAGCTCTTGCAGAAGTGAAGGAGGCGCTCGCTGCTCTCAGTAAAGAGAAGAGCATCGTAGAGGAGGCTCGCTCTCTTCTGGAGAAAGAGAGGATGAAGACGAGCAGCCTGGAAGAGGAGAGAGAGAAGAGGCAGCAGCAGGTGGACGCCCACCAACAGGAAGTCATGGACCTGACTTCCAAAGTGGAAGCTGTGGAGCGTCAGGTGAGCCAGAACTTAATGTTTACGCTTTTGACTTAAATGAAACTAAATAATTATAACAGAAGAGGTCTTATCCTAGCGTGTGTGAGCACAAACTGACGATCACGTTTATTTAGTTATTAATAGAATCCCGATCGTTCCGCTCACTTCAATCGTTGAATAGGTTCAGTTTACTGTTTATGCTTCATGCTCTGAATCTTCTCGTCAGCTGCTTTGGGACTTGTTGGTTTTCATCCCAAAACAAAAATACATACTTTTTTGTTGTTAAAATAACTGCAGGTGACGAGTGAGAGGGCGAGAGCAGATCATGTGACAGTCCAGCTGGATGAACACTCGAAGCAGCTCCAGATGAAGACTTCTCAGATCCACGTCCTGACGCTGGAAGCTCAAAGCCTGAAGCTGGAGCTGCAGACCTCCACAGCGTCGGCCGGCAGCGTCGGGGATCAGCTGAGAGACGAGGTGTCAGAGCTCAGGAAGAATCTGGCTGATGAGGAGGAGAAAACTGAGAACAAGCACATTCAAACACTGGAGCTGGAGCGTGAGCTGCAGCAGGTGAAAGAACAGCTGGAGCAATTTAATGAGAAGCTGCATCAACAGCACGAAGTTGAAGAGCTGAGGAAGAAGCTTCAGGAGCAGGAAGTGATGTCACAGCAGACCCTGGAGGATCTGAGATCTAAGCTTGAATATCAAGAGCGTTCTTCCAAAGAAGACGGACACGAGCTCCGAGCAAAAGTAGAAGAACAAAGACAGGCCTCAGAAATACAGCTGGAGGAGCTGAAATGCAAACTGAGTGAACAACAAGAAACTTCTGACAAAGTCTTAGATGATCTGAGGCTAAAGTTCAGCGAACAGGTGAAAACTGCAGAGCTGCTCAAGGCTGAACTGGAAGAGGCTAGGTCAAAGGTCAAAGATTCCTCCTGCTCTGAACAAGAGGTCAAGAGGTTAAACTCTGAACTCAAGACAGAGATGGAAGCCCTGAGAGAAAAGATTTCCAACATAGAAGAAGCTAAAGCATCTGCCTCCGAAACCAAAGCTCTGCTCGCTTCTTCAGAGACTGAAAAGGACGAACAGACGGAGAAGAGCGCGTCTGCAGAGCTGCAGAAGAAGCTGCTGGAGAAGGAGGTTCAGGTGAAAGCCCTGCAGAAGAGCCTGCAGGAGGCCCTGGAGCGGCGGGAGGAGGAGGAGATCCAGGCGGTCCAGGAGGCTCGACGTAGGGAGGTGGAGAGACGCAGGGAGCTGCTGGCTGTCGCTCATGAAGCCATCGCTCAGAAGGACGAGGAGCTGGAGAAGAAAGCCGGCGAGATCGACAGGTGGTTGTTTATCTTCTGCTACATTTACACTTTACAGGTTGTTTTTTAATTTGTACTGGAACAGAGAGGAGAGGCTCCTCCCCACGCTGAGCCTGGTTCTTCTAAAAGTCATCTTCAGTTCATCAGGATATGTTGAGATCATCATAGGGAATTTCTTTTTGAATGTTTCTTATTGTCCCTTCTCAGACTGAAGGAAAACGCTAAGCAGGACTCAGAGAAGGTGCAGAGCCTCGGCCTGGAGCTACAGAGGAAAGAGGAGGACGCGTCGGATCTCAGAGAGAAGCTGGCGGACTACAAGAAGCAGGTCCAGCAGGTCCAGAAGGAGGTCGGCACACTACTGTGTACTCTGTAAACACAAATGTATAAGAGCTGCTGACTTTGGACTTTGTGTCTTTATCTTAGTTTGGCTTTTCACTCAAAACATTTAGATTCAGATCAAAGACCTTTGTTTATCATAATTTGCCACCAAATTGAAAAAATCATTTTAGATTTGAAAAAGACGAAGAAACATAAAACTGATCTGAACCTAAAACCTTTTCACTGTTATTAAAATAAGTAAATAGATAGAAACGTCAGGTGGTTTCAACTTTGACTAACGACTGAACGTTGTTGTGGTTTTCCTGAAGATTTCTGCGATGAGGGAAGAGGTGAAGGTTTCGAGACAGAAGCTGACGGACTCGGAGAAAACCAAGAAGCAGCTTCAGTCTGATGTGGCCAACAGAGACCGAACCATCCAGCAGCTCAAACAGGTGAACCACTTATGAGATCATCTACTAGGAAAACAACAGCGCCCTCTTCTGTCTGAGACATTAAATGATCCAGTGGATTCATTTGTCTCGGTCTTCACACTGTTTTTTTAATGTTTTCATGTCGTCTCCATCTCCTCGTCTCTTCAGGAACAGTCATGTGACACAAAGTCTGACCACACACTCTACCAGAAGTCCTGTAAAGGTGTGTGTGTGTCTGTGTGTGTCTGTCTGTGTGTGTGTGTGTGTGAGAGAATCACCCCTAAAAGCTCCAAGACAGTTTGAGCCATGCTCAATGTTTTTTTTACATGTGATATTTAAATATTCATGAAAAGGTGTGTGTCTGTGTGTGTCTGTCTGTGTCTGTCTGTGTGTGTGAGAGATGTTAATGTTTTTTATGAATGTGGAAATACATGTAATATTCATGAGAACAAAGCTGAAAACACACTCACTGGTTCTCTTTTGGTTTGTTGATCTGCAGAGCTTGAAGCCAAAGGGCGGGTGATGGAGGACATGCGTTTGGCTCTGGTGGAGCAGGAGGAGACACAGGCGCAGATGGACGACGTCCTGGAGCAGAAGCTGAACCTCATCCAGGAACTGTCCGACGGTAAGAGGACACAGGGCCTGAAAAATCAGGGGAGAGGGTGAAAAACTATGTACCAGTGCAATCGTCTTATAAATTGAACTGAAAAAACGTCAGATTCTTTGTAAATTTTAGATTTAACAATAAGCTAAATATGTCCTTAAATATCTGGATTTATAGTTTATGTGGAGGCATCGTCTGCTTTAAATCGAAGACGACTAATCTGTCCTAACAAAACTTTAGAATTCAATATTCACAGTCTACTTTGCAATGTAAAGAAAGAACTTTTTTCACTTTTCAGAAGTGGACAAACTGAAGGCGAAGTTGTTGCAACAGGACGGTGGAGCCGACGCCCACTGTCGGGTGGACAGCTCGTCACATGACGTCAGACAGGCCGAACAGGAAGCTGCACAGGCTCAGGACAAACTTAAAGTAATGATGAGAAATATATACATACATGTTGTGTTAGAGCGAAGGAGCAGAGATGCTCAAATACAAAGTGATTGAAGGGATTGAAGCCAAACAGGACTGTTGACAGTGAATGATATTTACAGTATTGTGTTCGTCTCTGCTGTGCGTTATCAGATCTGCAGCTGCTCTTACATCCGCTCCATCCTTTTTATTGATTTTGATTCACAAAGTTTAAATAAATGTTTTGAAAATGAATGAAACAACACTGTTGTTTACAGCTGTGTACAGACAAACACCAGGCCGAACGCAAGAAGTGGCTGGAGGAGAAGCTCTCTCTGATTGGCCAAGCTAAGGAGGCCGAGGACAAGAGGAACCAGGAAATGAGGAAGTTTGCTGACGACAGAGAACGTTTCGCTCGCCAGCAGATCCAGATGGTGAGAAACATCTGGAGAACATCTGAGGGAAAACAGACGACTCAGACACAGAAGGAAGAATCCTTTTTGATCTGTACAGTCACAGTTTGACCTGAAGCTGCTGGTAGAGATGTTGACAACGGCCCAGTTTGTCCGTTGGTCAGCCAGAATCTAGTTTGAACTCCCAGTCAAATGATTTTCCATAACTGGCTCATCGAGATGTTTAGTGTCTGTGTTCAGCTCCAGCTCTTTGTTTTCTGACCCTTCTAATATTCATTGTTTTGTAAATCAAACATGAAGATGTTCAGAACAGCAAATGTCTCTTTTCTAGATGTTTTTAATGATCATTCGACTCTGAGGTGCTCGACGGAGCCTGATGTGGTTCTTCAGGTTTTACTTAGCACTAAACTACCCCCCCTCCCCCCTCTCTCCCCCAGGGGGAGCTGTCGTCCCAGCTGACAGAGAAGGATCAGACCATGGGGACATGGAGGAAGGAGAGAGACACTCTGGTTTCAGCTTTGGAGGTTCAGCTCCAGAAACTTCTCTCCAGTCAGGCAGAGAAAGACAAACTCATCCAAGAGCTACGGCACAAATCCACACAGCCGCCACCAGAGGTCAGTGTAGCAGAGGAGATCACAGAACATACTGAGGAGGGAGAAGAGTGAGAAGCTACAACTTCTCTTTCTTCAAAGCTTTTTCCTGTTGGATCCTAAAAATAGAAGCTTGAGAGAAATGTCACTGACAAAACAAAACCCAAGAGCCAATGAACTTCCTGTTGCAGTGTGATGGTGATGATGATGGAGTCGGTGGTGATGGTGGTGATGGAGTCGGTGGTGATGGAGTCGGTGGAATGGGCGTGGCAGAGCTGCAGGCGGCTCTGCGTGAGAGGGAAGCCGACATCCAGCGACTGAAGGAGGAGCTTGAAGCGTCCACTGTCCGCCAGGTGGACTCGGTCCCTCAGGTCGGTCTGAGGAGATCTTTGGTTTCTTGTAGATGTTGACATTGTTTGTTCTGACCTTGTTCTGACCTTGTGTTGTGGATTTAACGACAACGGAGTGAGAGAGTCAGGAGGAACTCCACAGAACAACCTAGGACTGTGTTGTGTGTTGTGTTTCATGTTGTCGTCAGTCTGAAATAATCACACAGACGCTAAGGTTCCGCTGGACAGATGAGTGTAGCCTCAACACATTCAATTTATCAAATATGATATATGGAAAATATTTTTTTCCTGTTCTTTCTATGACAGGACAAAAGCAGCGAGAGCCCTGCTACACTGGCAGGGAAACCCCAGAGTGAAACCATCAGGGAGAAGTCAGAAGGACACACGGACACCAGAGCGTCAGTGAGCAGCCACGTGAGTTCATACAGGAAGGACAGGTGGGAGACTTTAATCCATGAAGGAGTGTGAGTCTAACCCTAACCCGGTGTATCTTCATATAGGGCTCCGCTGGCTTCCCATCTGTTCTCGATTCGTCTGAGATCTCCACAGAGAACGGGCGGACGAGCCGCTTCCCTCGGCCCGAGATGGAGATCTCCTTCAGCCCCCTGCAGCCCAACCGCATGGCCCTGAGGCGCCAGGGAGAGCAGAGCGCCGTGACCGTCAAGATCACCCGCTCGGCCCGAAAGAGAAAGAGCGGAGAGATGGAGAAGGTAAGAACCAATCACACATCAGCGACTCATCAGGGAGGGTTCCAACATCCTTATGTTTTGCTCTTCGTGGATCTACACGAGATAACGACTCAGAGAAGATGTTTTATTTTCAGATGTTTCTCACGCATGTTCTGCGCAGACGGGGAAATTGAATTTATTTTGAACTATGACTGTTCCCAGTCTCCAGAAGAGATGGAGACAGTTGGTTGTGGATGTTTGAGCACCTGAGTTCTGAACTGCTTTATACTGCAGATGGTCGGTGAGAACTGATCTCAGAACAGTTGAGCTGCAGGTTAAAGGTCGTTGTCGGGGCAGCGTCTCACTGGGATTCCATTAAATGCAGTGAGGAGCTGCACTGGTGTACACTGGTTTGATTCCACTGATGCGAGGGAACTGGGCTAATGCCTCGGTTCCGTTTGTTTCCCAGAGGTGTGACACACACGCTCATGGAGACACATGTACACAAACAACCAATGTAACATACACGCACACATCAAACACACACACAACAATAGATATGTACATATTACATGCATGATACAGTAAATAAATAATACTGAATTTATTATTAAATGTGTTCTTTGGTACAAGGTTCCACACTTAAATGTTTCCCTTCTAATAAATATTAATAAAACGAATGCATGTTTAGGTGGATCAAACATGGAACCTGTATTCCTACAGAGAGTAAAGACACTGCACACATTCATGTTGAAGGTCGTGAGCCCGTGTCACTTCCTGTGAAGCCCTTCCTCCATATCGCTGAAGATTTTTTTTTAAACAAAAACACCTCAGATTCCATTTCAACATTTTAGACCTAAAGCTCACGGAGCAGGTTTCCGGTCAAACAAAGCTTTTACTTTGCATTTTGACCAATCGTCACTCGGACTCAAAGATGACCTGGTTTCAGAGGTCAAAGGTCACGTCTGTAAAACACTAGGTAGTCTGACTCTGGTTGGTGGAGAAGTACAACCCCAGGGCGGGGACTCCAGTTTAATGTCACTGCTACAGGCTCATGTTTCAAAGGGGTTGGACTTAATGAGGTGTGTTGATTTTATAATGGAGGAAATGGTTTCATTCTGTGCTTCATGCTTTTGCTTTGCCCGGCTGTAAGATCTGAAGATCTGAACAAATGCCAAAAGTTAGAATCCTGTTGAGGGCAATAATAGTTTTTTTTTCATTGACTTTATGAATTAAAACATGAAGAAGGAATCAAACAGCAGATGAGACGTGAGAGCCAGTCGATGTTTTCATTGTGTTCTGTGTTGTTGGTGTGATGATCAGTGGAGCTTCTCACTCCACTGGTCCACATCTAGCTTCAGACCATCTTCACTGCAGCTTGTTGCTCACCTGGTAAACACTGAGTTCTCTCCTCCTGATCCCAGGGGCAGTATATTTTAGAAGGTGCTGATATATTCCGAGTGCTGAGGCATGAAAATACCTGATGTCAGTTATTAAAATTCACACGTGCTCAGTGTTTTTACGTTTCCTCCTGATGAAGTTCCTTTTAAAGCAACAGGAGGACAAATGAAGGACACTGTGTCTCGTGAGTGTTGAGATGGACATGATGAGCACAGCAGGTCTGGACTGATGTCAGTGATCTGAGCTGCTAACAGTTTAACATGGAGACAAGGTTTTCATCTGAAGCTCTTCAGTTAGCAGATGAATCTCAGAATAGAGAAGCTACACAACATGTCAGTTTTTGTTTGACTGGTGTGCACGTTGTGTGCCTGGTGAAGGATGTGAGTCTGCAGCAGTCATCTCAGGTTGCTTTGTGGTTTCTGTAGAGGCACATCACAGTTTCCCAGATGAGCCTCTGGACCACAGTCCTCTTCGTTCCACACAGACTGAACCTTTCTGAATAAAAGATGAAGATGGTTTTGAGGGAAGCTTGACGTGGAACAGCTTTCTGTAACAAAAAGTCAAAGTTTAGACCCTTTGTCTCCAGAGTCAGCGTCTAGGTCATGTCTGCCTGAAATACTCATCATTGTGTAGTGTATTAAACAAACCTTGTTTTGTGTGTCTGATGAAGAGTCGGGGCTGCAGGCGAGGGGGGGTGAATGCGGAGAAATCTTTGAATTTTCCTAGATCTGTGAATAATAGATGAGTCACATCCAGACATTTTAAGAGCATGAAGGAGGAAACTTTGAAATATGCAGTTGAGAGAAACGGAGATGAGATTAATCAAAGACAGGAGAAGAACTTACAGTTTGAACGGAGGAGACATTCAGAACGAGTGGCTTCATATGCAAAGAGCGACTCTGTCATCTTTACTGGATCAGAGGAACATTGTAAACGTACAGCGATTAAAACAGAAGAGTGTAAGAACTGTGGAGACGTGTTTTCAGTGAGCCAGACGCTGCTGTGGCAACATTTCCTTTTCTGATACCAGCAGTGGGAGTATTTACACAGGGGTGGGGGGGGGGAATGAAGTAATTCCACTAATGACTGCGGTTCTGCTGACTGAGCTCGGTTCCAAAGAACAGCACCGGAGGAAGGAGCTGAAACGAGGGAGGTCTCCGCTCGTCACACGGATTCAAACCGACGTGACGTTACATCAGATTTTATTCTGGGGCACTTCAGTCAACATTTATGAACATGAGCACATCTCTGCTACACAGCAGACTGAGGGGATGATGGGAGACTCACAGGTTCTGAGGGTTGAAAGATGTTTTTCATTCTTTTCCAAAGCTGCACGACATTTGCATTAAAATCGTTAGAATACAAAAGACCATGTGTTTGAAGATTTATCCACTTGAGGCCCTAAAATGTGGAGAAATAGGATCTAGATTATAATTGAGGCAAAAATTGTTTTTAAGAATCCCATTCAGCATCAGAGACACTTTGTTCTTTATCTGGTTCCATTAATGCCACTGCAATGACCCAGTTTCCACCTGGACAGCATAGAGTTCAACCTTATCTTAACAAAGGAAAGAGAGAAAGACAGAGGAGGAGGTTTGAACTGAGAGACTCTACACATTCAGGAAGTGACCCTGTGATATACAGGATCAGACCAGGAAGCCCAACAGGAGGAGAGGAGAGAGAGAGAAGTGGTCGAGACCAGACACAGGGGAAGGAGTTTGAAACCCAGAGAGAAATGGACCATAGTAAATTGAGGAAGAAGAGTTCAGAGGGAGGTGGAGGCAGCACAGAAAGAATAAACTGGGAGAAATTGGTTGAGGGGAAGAGGTTAGAGACGCCAGCCAGGGAGGAAGACGAGATGGAGAGGAAGGAAGAGAGGAGGAAGATGAGAGTGGCAAGCTGAGCTGGGCGGGGGGGCGTTTGGTGGAGGCCAGATGAGGAGGGATTGTGGGTGGGACGGCTGGATGGGATTATTTATCACTAAATATCCAGACAGCAGCCAATCAGAGCAGACCGGTTCCCACAGAACCATCCATCTATGGTGATACCGGGGGTTCACGTGCACAAAGGTCACTCTCACATCAGGTTTCGAGTGGCGGGTGCACAGAGTGACGGACAGGTTGACGTGTGACTTTGTGGAGCCGTTGTGTGAACGTAGAGTTGTGAGTGATGTTGATTTAACTGAACATGGAGTTTCAGTTTTATCCATCTTTTATGGATAATATTGATTTGTTATGAAGTTAGTATAGTAGCTACTCAGAGATCTGCAGTTCTGTCTGCAGAGGGCGTTTCCACATCATGTGACCTGACGGAGTCTCACTCCCTCACCCGTCTCTCTCTCTGCGGGTCTGTCTGCCGGCAGGATCTTGGCCTCACCTCAATCCGACCGAGCTTCAGCTCTGATTAATGGGACGATACTTGATAGATCCTCACAGAGGTCAGGGAGACGGTGCAGGAGCAGCCCACGTCCTCACAAGATCCTTGAATATGAGACCAGATGGGTTTGACAGCCGGACGTCACGTGTCAGCCGTTAGGAAAACCGCCCAGAATAAGTTGTTTTTCATCCAGAAAGAAAATGCACACAGTAAATGAGCCTCAGTCAGGGAAGAGATTTGGTTTGAGGGCTTGTTGGTGTGTAGGTGTTGAAGAAGACAAATCTCATTCACATGAAGCACGAGGATTCAAGCCTCTTGTCTCCGACACTCTGAGTCACTCAGATTGAAATGAGCTCCTGTGGTTTTACACAGCTCGATATGTTTAAGGTAAATAATGAAAACTGGTTTATGTGACTGACGGGAGGTAATTTGTATATCACATTATATTCACGTTCATTCAATGTAATTACAGGAATAAACGAAGCATAAAAGCTAATGTGTAATCAAAGGGAGGAGGCTCCACAACATTCAAGTGTTTGTTCAGACAAATGATGAAATAAGACAGAAACTAGAACATGACTCAGTCGAGCTGCATTTAAGATCCACAAATCTCCAACTGAGTTTCTCAGTAAACACTTTCTACTGAAGAGACTCGGATCTTCACTCATCACTTCAGCCTGTGAACATTCAACATTTTAAACATCTTCTCTTCTTTCACTTGTTCCTTGGGTCTTTTCTCATGGCGTCTACATGTTGATAGCAAACACGGATTGTCAACACATTCATATTAATATCCTCCCCTCTGTGAACAACACAAACTATACACCAGTCACAACACACACGAGGAGGCCTATTGGTTTTTAACATTAAACCTGAATGCTGCCACAGTGACACCCAGGGGTTTTTATATCAGCCCCGGAGTCTGAACCGTGTAAAGCTTTAATTCTGCCTTTTAAAATAACATGAAACATTAAAGTGAGTCGGGTTCGTCTGGGACAAACTCAGAATGAGACCCTGAAAGACTCAAGGCTGCAACGTGATGGTTATATTTATATATTATGTGTTTGGCTCCAATTAACTTAAAAGCGTGAAATGCAATGAACTGAATTTTTAGTTTTTAGATGTTACGGTCTCATTACAGCAGAGTTCTGTTGACCCAGTGAGGTCCTGCAGCAGATGGGTTAGATCCAGATAAGATGAACTGAAGCTGAAGCTTTGTCCTGATCAGGGACGTCCTAACCCTCTTGTGTTATTAAGGGGCATTTATTAGCACATAACGGAAACAAGTCTTCACAACTGTTTCCAGGTCAGTGAAGAATGAACACCTCAAACATTGTAAACTCACAGAGAAACCTCTGTATGAATTAAATCAGCTGGTAACCTGCTGGTTGTGTCGCTGGTGAGTTTGTGTTGATTGTGTTTGTGAATAGAGATGTTAGATTTTTTTAATTGTCTGAGTTCCATGAGGAACGTTAATCTGTTTACAGAGCTTTAGTTGAAGTGTTTTATTTATGTAAGTTTCATTAACTCGTTGTGAATGAGTTTCAGAACAGGGACTCGTCTCCTGGGTCTTAAACTGAGATTTATAAATGTGCAGAACTTCTGTTCCCAACAGAGCAACGGAAAAGAAGATCTGACCTTTGAGTTTGTGCTTTGTCCAGAGAACTGGGACCGTGCTGGTTTCTGTCAAAGCTCAGCAGTGATTTGTGGCTTTAAGGCTTCAAGCCACAAATCACCTGCAGTTCAAACGAATAAAAGATCTTTGGAAAATAATACGATTCTTTACAGAGATTTAATTTTTAAAAACAGCAGCTTTCAGGCAAATGCTCAGAGAAAGTGAATCGTGTTTGTGTGTCTTCAGAATGCTTTACAAGTCCTCTTCCATTGCTCCTAATGGTTTTGCATAGGAGCTTTGTAATAACAGTGTTTAAATGTAGACGACACTCCGTCAGGCCTTTAACCAAGTTGTTTCTTTTCTTAAGTCTCACATTTTCAGGAGGAGTAAACGACGACCAGCACGTGAGGTAGATATTTGTATTCTATCAAACAACTTAATGTTTCATCCTTCAAACTGAATTCCTAATCTCATTCTCCATCATCATTTAACGAGGTAGCTTAGTCTTCACGTGTTGACCCTGGTTCCTGTGATGCTGTTTACTCAACGAGCTTCATAGAGCAGCTCCAGTCGGCGGCAGCTGAAGTGTAAACATGGAGATTTTGACCATGAGGCTTCGAGCCAAATGAGAAAGTAATGAGTGAGTCGTCCTCTCTCACCTTCAGCCTCCTCATTGGCTGAGTGAGGAAGCAGGAAACCGTGTTTCCCTCCAACGTGGAAAGATACGCTGTGGCTCTCCTGAGAGGGAAACCATTTACATTGTCATCATTTGATTAAAGCCAATAATCCGAGTGAGGCCTCTCTCACCCATGAGGATGTTTGCACAGGTTGCTTGTTGGAGCATTGACTCGTTTCCACGCCACAAAGCAAAGTGGGACGGATGCCTGGAGACGCTCCGCCCACATCTCCTCCACGATGCGCATGTGTCTGACCCTCGATTCAAATACTGAGTGTTTGAGATGAAGTGTTCAGGAAGAGATTCCATGTTCCGACCTGAAGGACGGTTTCTGTTCTGCTCATTAAACACCGGAGCCCCTGATGATTTCATTAGAGAACATTTGTCCGCTGGTTACAGGTGGAAACGTTGGACTTTCACTGGTCAGTGACCTGAGAGACTCAGAGCTTCAGTCACAGAGACTCAGTTTTGTTTATTGAAGTGAAATCACGCTGCTCTCGAGTGAGGAGTCGCTGCTGGAATCACTCGTCTCCTACAACCACAACATTTACATGTTGATGAAATGTAATAATGATGATCTCAGCTCAGGTTCCTGTGGGATTATTTCATCTCCACAACTTTATGAAAGATGATTAACAAACGATCACTTTATTCACTGGAGAAAACCATTTCATTTACATGACAGAAACATTCCATCACACAAATCAATAATTCCCTTTTCTACTCTTCGAAATGTTCAAACATTCTTTACTTTGTCAAACTTAAAGCTTCACGACAGTTTATCTTTGTTTTCATCTTAAAACAGTACAAAGAAGTTTTTAATGTTGATTTCAGAAAATCTCTGTCACAGTTTTTAGCCGTTGTGATTTTGGTATTTGAGTTCAGTGGCCGTGTGAACAGAGGCGCTGTGGACCGATGAGTCCACCGGCTGTGGACGGCTGTGGCTCAGGGGGCAGAGCGGTCGCCCTTTGGCTTTGTTGATGAATGTGTGTTTGTGTGGAGGATGAAAAGTCCCAGGATTCACTGTGTTGGTAACAAACTGTCATTGTGGCTCTTTGCCATTTCACTAACACAAAGCCTTCACACGTTAAACTCAGAGGAATTAAAGAGCTTTATTCTTTGAGTCGTCTCCTCATCTTTGTTCACAGCCTCACTTCACGTGATCTTGTTTCTCATCTCTCACACATTTCATGTTGTGTGTTTATCACCACTCATCCGTATCCTTCTCTTTCTTCCTCAGAGTAACACAAACACTCCAGCTCCAGTCTTTCTTCACATCTCTACCTCCATACGTCTCTCTTTCCTTTCTTCTTTCCTTTCTCAGATGCTTTTTTAAATCCTCCACAGAAACACTTCCTGTGAGCTTGTGCACATGGTGCCGCCCCTCAGGTCAGAAGCACCTCATCTGCTCCAGAACATGAATCGTCCTGGGACTTGTTGAACTGAGCTGAATCACATCTCTGGGTCTGATGGTTTGATTTTGGTTTTAGATGTTGAGGAGGTGGGGGGGGGGAGAGGAAGATGAGCTGGAGGGTGAAGCCTGTGATTTACCAGTTGATCCGGTTCTGACCGCTCTGTGCTCATGAGACCCTGGTTGTGGATTTTAGTTCCCATGTACGTCTCTGGAGCATTGACAGCTAGCACGGAGCATTAGCACGGAGCATTAGCACGAAGGCTCAGTGTCTTCCCCCCCACGGACGTTACCGTCACACATGTGTTCGTCACTGACCCAGGATCTGGTTTGTGAGACACGCAGACAATATGTTGTGACCGGGAGCAGTGGTTATTATATGTATTATATGGTTGTCGCTCTGACGGGTTAATAACCGTGAATTGAAGCTTGTTTTCTTTCCCTCACAATTATTCCGGTTGGTAAAATGGTAAAAGTGGAATTGAACGCACAGTGTCTGAACGTTTTTCTCCTCGTGTCTCCACCGTATCTCGTCCAGAAGCTTCTGTCATTACTGAACATGTTGAGGTTGACTTACCTCTGTGTGTGTGTGTCTGTCTGTGTGCGTCTGTGTGTGACAGGAGGAGGTGGAGGCAGATAACAGAAGGAACACAAGAACCAAACTGACGACAAAGCTGACCCCACACAAAGAGGAGGTGACGATACACACACACACACACACAGACATGCAGAGACACACACACACACAGACATGCAGAGACACACACACACACAAACAGACGTGCAGACACACACACACACGCACACACACACACACAAACAGACGTGCAGACACACACACAGACATGCAGAGACACACACACACAAACAGACGTGCAGACACACACACATGCAGAGACACACACACAAACAGACGTGCAGACACATGCATAAACATGAACATGTGCTGTGACTCTATATTAACATAAGTTATTCATTGTTGTTCATCATCTTACACGAGCTCACATGATTCATGATGTTTGTTTTCATACGTTTCTTCAATTCAAAGATTTCATTGTAATTTCATTTTGTAGCTTCAGTCTGATTTATGCTTCACGTGTTGGACTCATTAGTTCAGTTGATTCATGATGAGGATGAACATACCTGGAACACGTGTGAAAGTGTTTTATTTATTCCTTTTCACACGGTCAGATATCTGAGCTCACCTCGATTGGTCCAAAGAAGACAGAAGAAGAACGGAGAAGTTCTCCTGCTTTGTGATTGGTCTTATCTTCGTCTTTAAATATGTTTAAAATGAATAAAGACGTTTTCTAGTTTTTCTTCATTAGCATCGTTCTGCTTTGATCTTACGCTTCTGCTGATAAATCTGCACATGTTATATAAGTAGTTCTAATATTCACATATATGAGTTATATGACCCACTCGAACGCGCTCTGTACATGTGGACAGAATAACCCCGGTTCACTGTTCTGTGATCAGATCTCGACCCGCAGCAGGAAGGAAGGGACGCTGCAGAAGATCGGAGACTTCCTGCAGAGCTCCCCCACGCTGCTCGGCACGAAAGGTCAGTGGGTCGGAGAGAGACATGTCACTTTCAACTGGTTCCTGGGACCCTGAACTGAAAGAGCAGAAGCTGAAGATATTTATTCTGAATGTCTCTGCAGCGAAGAAGATGATGAGCCTGGTGAGCGGTGCCTCCTCCTCCTCCTCCTCCTCCTCCTCCTCCTCCTCCCTCAGTCTGAGAGCAAACACGAACAAGAGGAAACTGTACAGGCCGGAGATTTCCTCCCCCATGGACATGCCCTCACACCCAGTGAGTAGAAACACTCACCAGCAACACTGACCTCTCTGTTCAGACTGAAACACAAAGTGTCTCTGATTCCGAGTTATGAAACTAAACGTGTGAAACTTGTTTCTTCCTGTAGATCATCAGCCGAGAGCCGGTGGAGAGAGAGAGCGACCATCAGATCATCAGGAGGCGTCTTCGCTCCCGGCTGATGAAATGAGGAAAGATCCAAACTGTGTTAACGGACCAGTGTCTGTGTGGCGCAGTTAGCTTAGCATAAAGAGGGGGGGGGCTCGCCTAGTTAAAATCTCAGTCTTAATTCACCGTTAATTCCTTTGATGATCAATAATCAGCTGACTGATAAATGACTGTTTTTATTGATAAGAAGTCACGTGACAGTGAAGTCACATGACTTCTTATCAACACTCATTTATCTTTCTTCACTTTAGACAGAACGTGCAATTAACCCCGATGTTCTCGTGTTGGAGGGATTTTTCTAAAGATTTGTTTAAATCTGCTGTTACTTTATATTTAGTTTCATATATTTAACATTTCTGTTTGTTAAAAGAGGAGTTTTTTCTCTATCTCGTGTGAAGCCACTGATTTAAGCTTCATGGTTAAAATCACTTAACTACAGTTCAGAAGTTCCGCTGCACTTTATCCCCGAGGTCTAAAGATCCAAGTCCCTGAGACTCGAAGGATCCGGTTCTCTTTTGTACAATAAAGTTGTTTTGAGGTTAAAACGTTAGTTTCATGCACTTTTCTCTCAATGTTCAGTTTATTCTTCAGACTTTTCATTTGTTTAATAAAAAAAATGTAAATCAGATAAAATCTTTGTTGTTTTTTTTAACCACAGGTCAAAGGAAATCTCTTGAACTTCCACAATTTATTTTGTGTATTTATCTTTAGAAAACCTCACTATCTGTAGAAGTGTATTAGAAGATGACTTTATGTATTATTTATACTTCACTTCATAACGTCAGTGAACATTCAGGAGTTTCTGTCTCTAGTTTCAAGTCTTCTTCAAACAGCTGATGATCATTTAGTGAATTATGATCATTTACAGTCAAACAGACCATAAAGCACCAGATGTGCTGGGGGGGGGGATCCCACAGAGTGATTGACAGCTAGGACCGTCCAATGGGTGCAGGTGGCAGATGACGTGGGTGTGTCATCGAGCTCTGAGTCAGGCTCCACCCCCTTGCTCGTACAAATATGGTTAATAAAGAAATTGAAAATGAGATAAAATGTTAAACAGAAGCTTGTAAGATTTAAAATCAGGATCAGATTCCATATTCAAACCTCATTTGACCTTTTTGACGGATTTGCTGCTGCAGCAGATGTTTCTGCTCCAGATGTGAACAGCTGTTGACCCTCAGGTCAGAACCGGTCTCGTCCAGCTGAAGCTGAGGAGCAGGAAACTTCTGGATGTTTTAAGTTTATCTTTAATTCAAAGTTAGATTTAATAGAATGGATTCTTCTGTTTCTACGTTAAGTGTGTGAACGCATCATTAATAACCTGTTGAGTGATAATGAGGAGAGATGCTGTCACCACGGAAACGCTCAGGACAGCCTTTCAGGAAGTGGATCGGATCCAAACACTCATTTTCTTTAAGTAGAGGAATGTCTCTCTCTCTCTCTCTCTCTCTCTCTCTCTCTCTCTGTTGCTCTATCCCTCTCACTCTATCTCTCTCTCTCTCTCTCTCACTCTCTCTCTCCCTCTCTCTCACTCTCTCTCCCTCTCTCTCACTCTGTCTCTCTCTCACTCTCTCTCTGTTGCTCTATCCCTCTCACTCTATCTCTCTCTCTCTCCCTCTCTCTCACTCTATCTCTCTCTCTCTCCCTCTCTGTCTCTGTCTCTCTCTCACTCTGTCTCTCTCTCACTCTCTCTCTGTTGCTCTATCCCTCTCACTCTATCTCTCTCTCTCTCTCTCTCTCTCCCTCTCTCTCACTCTCTCTCCCTCTCTCTCACTCTGTCTCTCTCTCACTCTCTCTCTGTTGCTCTATCCCTCTCACTCTATCCCTCTCTCTCTCTCCCTCTCTCTCACTCTCTCTCACTCTCTCTCCCTCTCTCTCACTCTGTCTCTCTCTCACTCTCTCTCTGTTGCTCTATCCCTCTCACTCTCTCTCTCTCTCTCTCTCTCTCTCTCCCTCTCTCTCACTCTCTCTCCCTCTCTCTCACTCTGTCTCTCTCTCACTCTCTCTGTTGCTCTATCCCTCTCACTCTATCTCTCTCTCTCTCCCTCTCTCTCACTCTATCTCTCTCTCTCTCCCTCTCTGTCTCTGTCTCTCTCTCACTCTGTCTCTCTCTCACTCTCTCTCTGTTGCTCTATCCCTCTCACTCTATCTCTCTCTCTCTCTCTCTCTCTCTCCCTCTCTCTCACTCTCTCTCCCTCTCTCTCACTCTGTCTCTCTCTCACTCTCTCTCTGTTGCTCTATCCCTCTCACTCTATCCCTCTCACTCTATCTCTCTCTATCTCTCTCTCTCTCTCTCTCTCTCTCCCTCTCTCTCACTCTCTCTCCCTCTCTCTCACTCTGTCTCTCTCTCACTCTCTCTCTGTTGCTCTATCCCTCTCACTCTCTCCCTCTCTCTCACTCTGTCTCTCTCTCACTCTCTCTCTGTTGCTCTCTCCCTCTCACTCTATCTCTCTCTCTCTCCCTCTCTCTCACTCTATCTCTCTCTCTCTCCCTCTCTGTCTCTGTCTCTCTCTCCCTCTCTCTCACTCTGTCTCTCTCTCACTCTCTCTCTGTTGCTCTCTCCCTCTCACTCTATCCCTCTCACTCTCCCTCTCTCTCACTCTATCTCTCTCCCTCTCTGTCTCTCTCTCTCTCCCTCTCTGTCTGTTTGATGGAACAGGAAGTAGGAACCCTTTACTCTGGAGGAAGTGACATCATCCTTATTCTGAGTTCGTGTTGAGGGTTTGAAGAATAAGATGAACGACTCTGATGAATGTGAAGTTTCCTAATCGTATTAACACCGTTTCTCCTCATCAGCTCGTCCTCTTGTTTCCTTTCCAGCACCGATCATCTGATTAGTCGTCTGCTTCCTCTCCTCTTCGCAGAAATCTCATTATCCGGCTCGTCTTCCTCCTCATCCTCGTCTTCATCTCAGCTCGCCAGTGGAAACCCTGAGGAGAAGAACGAGTGATGAGGAATGAAAGTGTAGAACAGAAGGAAACAGGACAGATTGATTATTAAAACTCCTCCTTCGAGTTTTTCTTCTCTTGTTTAACCAGTGCAGGAACGAGACTGAACCATCGCAGCACAAACACAACCTGAGACACAAAGTATCACAAATATCCACAATCACAACACAAAGCGTTTCACATAAATAAAATAAACTAAAACAGTAAATATTAGTAAACAACAATGTTATGAATAAAAACATCCTCCTCCTCCTGCTCCTCCTCCCTCTCCTCCTCTCCTGCTCCTCCTCCTCTCCTCCTCTCCTCCTGCTCCCCCTCCTCCTCCTGCTCCTCCTCCTCCTCTCTCCTCCTCCTCCTCCTCCTCTCCTCCTCTCCTCCTCCTCCTCCTCCTCCCTCCTCCTCTCCTCTCCTCCTCTCCTCCTCCTCCTCCTCTCCTCCTCCTGCTCCCCCTCCTCCTCTGCTCCTCCTCCTCTCCTCCTCCTCCTCCTCTCCTCCTCTCCTCCTCTCACTGGTTGAATATGAAGGTCAAAGGTTTAAGTGTTATATCTATATTTAATAAATATTTTTTGTTTCCTGGTGTGGAGCGAGGCCGTCTGTCCAGCGAGGCTCCGCCCACACGACGCGCCGGGCGCCACTACATCATCGTGACGAGTTTGAAGGCAGCGGTTTTAAAGTGCACACTGATAAACGCACAACGTACACACAATTATTTAAATCCTCTCTGAGTTAATATTTATTTTATTTGTGCTGACTCAACATTTATCTTGTTTCTGTTCCAGGTCACATGATCGGGTCCAGGTCACATGTTTGACTCCAGGTCCAACGACCCGTTAATGTGAAGAGATGAATCTATGCTGCACTTTCCTCGTCCTAACGAGCACTTACAGCACACACACACACACACACACACAAACACACACACACACACACACACCATGAGTCACCCAAACACAAACACACACACACACACACAAACATACATCACACACATCATGAGTCACACAAACACAAACACACAAACATACATCACACACACAAACATACATCACACACACACACCATGAGTCACCCAAACACAAACACACACACACACACACACACACCATGAGTCACCCAAACACAAACACACACACACACACACACACACCATGAGTCACCCAAACACAAACACACACACAAACACACAAACATACATCACACACATCATGAGTCACACAAACACAAACACACAAACATACATCACACACACACACCATGAGTCACCCAAACACAAACACACACACACACACACACACACAGACACACACAAACACACTCCATGAGTCACAAACAAACACATACATCACATTCACACACACACACACACACTCGTTCTTCAGACTTTACAACACAAAGTTCTTCACAAAGGGATGAATTTGTCCCCTGGTCACATGGTCCTTTCTGCCCCGCCCCCCCGGAGGATGATGGACGCCGATGGGAACGAGGTCATGTGGGCGTCAGCGGGTGAAGGTGGAGACACAACAAACACAGGACGTGCTGTTATATAAACGTGTCTGAAACACACACACACACAAACACACACACGCACACACACAAAACACACACACACACACACACACACAAACACACACAAACACACACAAACACACGCGCCTCCAGCTGGAAGCCGCTCTGAGCTGTGAAGAGGAGGTTGTGCACTACCTGCTCACAGGCCTTCAAGTTTCATTTGAAAATCCAACAGTCTCTTCTCTCAATAACACACCTGAAAACACAGGTCACATGACCCCTCACGTGCACTGGCCGTGCACGGGTCAGTGTGAGCAGGAAGCCGATGCTGGCGGCTGCAGGGAGAAGCAGTGGTGAAAGCTAAAATACAGACTGTAGCTGAACAGCAGCTGTGAGCGAAGACGTCAGTAACACTTCAGTTCTGTGAGTCGTCTCTGGAAGCCGAGGATCCGCCTCCCCTGTCACGTGTTACAGAAAAGAACCAATCAGCAAGAAGCTGTGAGCGTTTCCAAACATCTCAGAATCTGCTCGTCCAGACTCAAACAACGTGGAGGTGCATCACCACCGACCACGTCACCCTCTTCTTCTTCTCCTCTGTTCTTTTCTCTGTATCCTGGGTGAGACACAGCTCAGGTTGTGAATATCACAATAAAACAAGAAATCATGTCCCAAGCGTCTCTTGAGGGACGGAGCGTGTTTGTTTGCTCGTTGTCGTCTTCATCACCGGACGTGATTCTGAGCCATGCTCTGCTTCCACAGCTCTGCAGCGTTTCCTCAAACAGCAGAAACACATCAGCTTTTACAACGTGGAAGGATTTTCTGCACAAGCCCACGGAACAGCAGGCTGTTCTCCTGCCATCTCTTTCCACACCTCTGAGGTTCAGTGCAGCCCGAGTGCACAGCCCCACACACTCGACACGACGTGTGTCCGGCTCCTTCACACCCAGAGAGAGAACTGATGTGAAAAGGGTTCACAGAGTAAATCCCTCAGAGATGTTGTGACAGGAAGTGTGTTTCCACATCAGGACCACGGACAGCTCCTGCATCACAGGGTCCCGGGTTCAGCACCTTGGACAGCGGCCATTACACAGGACGTTCTCAAAGACGACGTCAGCCAATCACAGACGACCAGAGTTTGAACCCTTTGTAAACAAACGTCCTAACAGGAGATTTATTTCACAATAAAAGTCCCTAAAAACAATCTAATTGTCTTAAATTCAGTTTGAATGTTTTCAGGCCCTGAAGTTGTCATATCTGGTTTGTGCTGCGTCACTAGTCTGTTTGTGGTTTTGAGCCGAAACAGGAAACAGGGAATTGCTCCTGGTTGTGTTCAGGATCAACAGGAAAACAACAATAGTCTCTGTTGGTGAAGGTACAGTGAAGGATTATGGGTAGGAACAAAGAGCTGATGGTGTCTGACAGTCGGCAGTAACTGACACACGTGAAGCCGAGTAAGCAGCTGTGTGATGAAGAAGAGAAGAGGAGATGAATGAACCTGTGAGCAGAGGAAGAACGGGTGAGAGACAAAGGGATGGAGAGGAAGAACGGGTGAGAGACAAAGGGATGGAGAGGAAGAACGGGTGAGAGACAAAGGGATGGAGAGGAAGAACGGGTGAGAGACAAAGGGATGGAGAGGAAGAACGGGTGAGAGACAAAGGGATGGAGAGGAAGAACGGGTGAGAGACAAAGGGATGGAGAGAAAAGAGACGAAGACACAAAGAAAAGACGACTGGTGGGAACCAATGAGACGTTTAGGAATGAGTCCAGCAACACAAACTCATCAGTCAGGCTTCAGAGCTGAGAGAATTCATGAAGATGCAAATGTGGCCCATTTACTGAGTGTGTGTCTGTGTGAGTCTGTGTGTGTGTGTCTGTGTGTGTGTCTGTGTGTGTGTGTGGATGTCTTCCTGTAGTCTGTGAACTTCCTGGATTTATTCTCGTAGTCATGGAAACAGTTATTTTTCTTAATGAGAACATTGTGAGAAATATTTTGCTGATAAATGGAAACAAGTTGATGTCACAAAGATACACACACACACACACACACACAGACACACACACACAGGACATGAGGACGTGACACATCACATAGCGACAGCTGTCTTGTTACAATACGGTCATTACCCATCATGCCTCTGTGGAACACGGGGTTTCACGTGCAGCAGCTGTTCAGAGTCAAATGAGTTCTGCTCCTCAACTGAAACTGAAACAACAACTGAGTGTTTGTGCTCCTTCTCTTCAGCTCTGTGATGCTTCCATGTTTCATGAGTCAGATTCTGAATATTGCTGCTAATGAGCGACAGAGAGAAACGTGAAGCTGCAGCAGGAGAGAGACGCAGGTCACCACCGGGGATTCGTCTGATTTCAGGTTCATATGTAAATGTGGATTCAGAGGAGAAGCTGCTGTAGACGTGTTTCTGAGGTCAGAGAGGAATCAGGAGATGAGAGGTCCACAGCTCAGGAGTGGTTTCTCATGTCTGGATGATCAGTTCCACCGAGCGGAGCAGCTTCAGCTTCACGTTCGTCTGCAGAGGAAAAAAGAGGATTTTGTCTTTTAATTGGAAATTTGACTTTGAACGTTGCTGCTGTTTTTAAAGCAGTTTTCAGTTTTCAGTTTTCCTCCCGGCTCCGACCGCAGATGAATTAATTCACGTCTGGTTCGTCTTCCTGTCAAACTCTTAATTCTCCTTCACACTTCCTCTCAACCGAGCTTCAATCTGATCCGCACTGAAGGCAGGTTATTGCTTTACACTCGACATTCTGTTTGTTAAGTGACAGCGAGAGACTCTCTTCAGCGTCCTCTCATGGGGCCACTCGTCAGAATCAAACTCCTGAGGCCTCCAGCAGCAGCTAATGGGATTAGTCCGACTGAATCCCCCGTGTCATTCCTTTAACTGAGTCCTCTGTGCTGAAGACCAGGTGGACAGGAGGTAGAAATCATTCATGGACCAAGAGAACACAAAGAACACAAAGAACACAAAGAACACAAAGAACGCAAAGAGTAACACAAAGAGTAACACAAAGAGTAACACAAAGAGTAACACAAAGAGTAACACAAAGAGTAACACAAAGAGTAACACAGATGTGGAAATGGCTCCTGAATAAACGAGACATAATGAGACAACAGAGACTGAAACTAGTTTTTCAAGAGGTTGGACGAGGAGTGTGTGAATGAGGAAGAAGACCAAGAAGTCAAATGTGTGATGGAAAACAGAGATGAGGAGAAACGGGTGAAGACAAATGAGCTGAGAGGCAGAGACGCAGGACTCCAGAATGAAAGAAGAGACGTGAGATCAGAGGTTCAGCTCAGGTTTTATTAAACTTCATCTATTTAATACAAACATGAGAAACATCAGTTTTACTGAGATCTGTCTCTGACTTGAGAAGCTCGGATGTGAACATCATGAACGCTCTGAGACTCTGTCTGTGGACGTCTGTCGGGATGAAGGTCGTCCTCCTCCCGTCCCTGAGGAGCTGGATCCTTCCAGACCTTTCCCAGGATGCACTGCACTTCAGTGATGCACCAGTTCTCAAAGAGGTGACAGATGAAGGAGGAGCTGCTTCCTCATATCCACATGGCTGCTGGCTCTCATCACACTAACAGCCTGTGAGTCAGAGCAGGTGGAGTTTCAGCCCATCCACCACTTCTCCATCTTCATCCCTCCATCACCCAGTCATCTCTCCTCCCTCCCTCTCTCTCTCTCCTCTTTTCCACCCAGCACTTCTCATTCTCATTCTCCCTGTCTGTCAGTCCTTCCTCTCTCTTCCTCCTCCTCCTCCTCCTCCTCCTCCTCCTCCTCCTCCTCCTCCTCCTCCTCCTCCTCTTCCTCCTCCTCCTCCTCCTCCTCCTCCTCCTCCTCTTTCTCCTCCTCCTCTTCCTCCTCCTCCTCCTCCTCTTCCTCTTCCTCATGATGTTATCGTTCTTCTGAGGATCAGAACGAGTCGATGACTCGAATTCACAGAAACATTCTCAGCTCTGTCGTCTCCTCACTCGACTCTCTCCAAAATCACATTCACACATTTTACATCTAATCTCATTTGATTAAATGATAACGAAGATTATGCAGATAAGATATTTTCAGAAAGGCTGATATAGTTTATTTTTAGCATTTTCGAAAGAAACAAAGAGTTGTTTGTCGTCAGATCTTTTTTTACTCGGAACAGTGATGTTTTTTTTATTGCTCACAGCTTCTTTCCCTGTCACGTCTCTGAGCTCTGGACATTTTTCTGGTGTTCAGTTGTGTCTGAGTTCTGTTTCCTGTTTTATTTGAGACATTCTGCTCCTTGACTTTAGTTCCTACCTTTGTCCTTGTCGTCTTCACCTGTCTCTCATGTGTCTCACCTGTTCACTCGTCCTCTCTCGTGTTTATCAGTCTCTGCTCTTCCCTTTGTCTTCCTCAGGTCGTCTTGTCCTCTCCTTCCATGTTGGAGACAAGTCATTTAAAGATTTGTCTTTTTTCTCTCTGCTCTGATCACTGACGCTGCCTCAATAAAACTGACGTCTTTTATCAAGAAATCAGTGAAAGCATCAGAAACTGTGACTGCTCCGGTCGTGCAGCTTAAACACATGATGCGTCCATCACATTATGACAAATATAAGCTTTAATATTTACCTCTGCACTGATGGAAACAGGAAGTGACACAGAGAAGACGTTTCATCAGCTGCTTTTATTGACTCATCTGATCAAACACACATTTGCTCGTCACTGCTCAGCTGCACATATTATAAAATATATTTACATTCCAGACAGGTGAGGTCTCCTGACAGGACCATACGTCCCCACAGTGTTGAGCGCTTTGACTTAGAGACACAAAATCACAATCTGCTCAAATCTTTGTGTGACTCTGATCTTCTGTTGTGAGTCTGTTTGGACCCGTTCGTTCTGTCACAGCAGTTTTCAGAAGTTGCCTCCTGGGTGGAGCCGATAAAAAGTCCAAACCAAACTCCTGATGAAACCCAACAGATTTCCAGTCACTCCTCCAGTAGCAGCTCTGCTGATTCATATGTGGTTATAAAACGTGTCTGTTGTCTAAAGACGTGAGATCCTGTGAGTTTCACCACGACAGCAGCAGCAACGTGTCCGACTCGTGCACAGGAATCCTCTGCAGAGAATCTGAGGATTTGATTGGTTCAAAGACACTTTGCACATCACAGAGTCACAGGTTCGAAACCCAGAAGTTTCCTTTACTGGAGCCCGGTCTCACAGAAGCAGGTCGGTGTCTTAGAAACTCTGATCTGCTCTTTGACGTCTTTTCAGATCCACTTTAACATGTCGGGCCTCAATCAAATAAAATGTTCAAAATGAATCATCTGCTTCAGTGACAGAGTTTAATAATCATAGATTTGACTATAGATCAGAACAGACTGACTAACATTCACTTGGATTATAACTAATTAGAAGGTCACAAGGTCATAGTGACCTTGTGACCTTCTAATTAGTTATAATCCGCTCGTGGTTTCCACCTTGAAAACAAAGACCTCCCCAGTGAGCATTTCAGACACAGTCTCCTCTGCTCTCCCTGGGGGGGGCGGATGTAGAGCATGTCCACCACTGTGTCCCTCACTGGTTTAGGAGCCTCTATTGGAAACTCAAGCTCGTCTCTGGCACAAAGAACTGTGACCACTAGACATTTATTTCCCTGTTTCAGTTCCTTCACAAAGATTCACTCCGTAGTCGACTCAGGGGTTTTCTCTTTTTTCAAATGTCTTCTTGCTCATTCAGGATTTAACCTGAGGAAATTATTTTCTGTACATATTTGTGTCGACCTTGAAATCTGACCTTTGACCAATCAGCTCCAAAGTTAATTATCTGGAAATATATTTACACACTTTATCAATAAAGAGATTTGAGTGTCCTCTCTTGTTCATGAACAAATTCATGTAGATGAGAACAAACTGAGCAGCACAGACGTTCTAACACTGGTGGATCGGTAGAAAGTCTGTCCCACATCCTCTAAGTATTGAAGACAACAACAACAACAACAACAACAACAACAACAACACTGTAGAAACATCTTTTTCTCTAAACGCTCTACACATTAT
This sequence comes from Pseudopleuronectes americanus, assembly GCA_038501795.1. Classification (NCBI taxonomy): domain Eukaryota; kingdom Metazoa; phylum Chordata; class Actinopteri; order Pleuronectiformes; family Pleuronectidae; genus Pseudopleuronectes; species Pseudopleuronectes americanus. The sequence goes on along the minus strand of JBAMIH010000028.1, from coordinate 457,869 downwards.
ATCAACATAGCTGTCAGATACAGGCCTGAGCAGGTCCCAGCTGTAGAGCCTCCACAGGCTGTAAGACGTCTTCTGGTGTCTCACCATCTTTTAATCATCGTCTTTTTAATATGCATCTAAAAGTGAACCTGTGCTTCTCAGCTGTGAACCTCAGTGGGAGGAGCTTGTGAACTCTGACCTCACGTAGAACTCAGTAACAGCAGAGTGACTTCCACACCTCAGAAGATTAAGAATTAATGTCACTAAAGATTAGTCAATTAACTAATGAATCCAACTCGAATTGATTGACTGTGATTTTAATAACCGATTCATTATTCAAACCTATTTTTTAAGCCGGTTTCAGTTTGAACAGAGTTGTTTTTCTGACTTTATGTTTGGACGTCACGTTTCTCACGGGGAGGAGTCGGGCTGCTGTCAATCAAAGCCCATCATCACTTCTGATGTGAGAGCAAATACCTGATTTTTGAAAATCTTTTTCAGAACTGTAGGAATTGTTTGGTTTTGTATGTTTTATCTCATTAATATTAATTAAATACAGTTTAAACCTGTTTTTTAAAGACTTTCAGTCATTTATCAATGAAACTGTTGAAATTAACAATCTGCTCCTTCTCTTTATTTCTGTAAATCAATTGATTTTCATCTGAGAACATATATAAATATTATAAATTTGCCTGGATCGTTATCTGATTCACTCTGTGGAGTTCTGCAGGAACGATGGGTTTTTCTAGACGTTATCATCACTCGCTGGATTTTGTTCTTTTGGATCATAACAGAAAATAAAGGTTTATGACAAACTGAGTTCGACAGAATGTTGATGCTGTCATCATGTTGAAATAAATACAATGAACAGAAGTTAGTCAGCAGCTCGTCCTGATCTGATTGGTCGCTGAGGTCTTCTGTGGAAGCTCCTCCTCTTAGTGTTGGTAACAGTCTGACAGCGTGAGAGAAGAAACACAAGTCGACAGGCGACAAGCGAGTGGATTGTGTCTCCGGTACAAGCGCTGCCATCTTGTGGTGATGACATCATTCGGAGTATTTGCAGTAGTGATCGTGAAGCCATGTTATAAGGGTCCCGCCCATTCTTGTGCTCAACCAATCACAGATCAGTCTCCGCTATCAATCATTACACCTCAGTATGAAGAAAGCTAGGTCTATAACATATACTGCAGCTAGCCACTAGAGGGTGATCAAGAGGATTTAAACTCACTTTTGGCGAACTGTCATGTCATCCATCTTTGTTTACAGCCTGTGTTTTAATCCTGGTATATAAAGGACCTGAGGAATTCATAATGTACTGCCCTCTTAAGGCAGGGGCAGGTAATTGTCTCTGGAAGCTAATGTAAATCTCTGTTATGTTTTAGAGTAAATTGTGGAAATGTGTTGAGCTCGAGTTCACTCTCAACTTGCAGAAAGTACACAACTGGTTCCTGCAGAACTCTTCACAAACTCTGTTCAATCTGAGACACGATCAGTTGAATCTCAAGTGTGATGTTAGGACGGATGATTTCTGCAGTAACTCAGTCGTGAGCAGTGAGGAGGCAGCAGGAGCAGCTTGTATCACATTCACCTCTAACACAAGTGTTACAGACAAAGATATAAAGTGACACCCGTGGATTGATTGTGTCATTTCTTACATGTCAGGTGTGTTTTAATTGTAACTTGTCCACGTGTTACGAGGCTGTGACACAGTGTTACCGTGATCAGCGTGGACACAAGGTGAAACACAGTTAGAACCAATCAGGCTCAACGACGCCATCTTTGTCCCTCTCGTTTTGTGAGGGCAGGTTTTCCTTGGCTCAAAGTGAAAATACAAGATTAAAAAGTGTGTGTAGTGTCAGTGTGTAGTTCTACCAACTTCGGCAACAATATCATGCATTAGGCTGTTGAGGAGGTTTGAACGCAGCACGGTGGTCTGCAGTGAGTCAAACTCTCCCTCAGTCATCAGAATAAAAGATGTGCAGCCTTGTAGCCCACTGGCTTTTCTGTGTGCATCCATGTGATCACAGCGTCCTGCCTCCTCTCGACGCACAGATTCAGGGAGGAGCCACAGTGGAGCGTGTCCCTGGTGGTCGTCTCTGGCGGCCTCTGCAGCGACGCTGGTGAACAGACCAACGGCCTCACACGTCACACGTCTGGTTTCACCACCAGCTTCAAAGCCTCATGCATTCCGACCGCCGACAACTTCCTGTTGATGTTCCTGAAGCGGCACCGCAGGAGGTTGCTGTAGGTGGTCCTCAGGTCACGGTTGAAGAAGGCGTAAATGAAGGGGTTGATGAGAGAGTTGGCGTAACCCAGCCACAGCAGAGTCCTCTCCAGCCAGAGCGGCACGCAGCTGCACTCCACCCCGCAGACAAACGGCCTGGCGGTGGACACCAAGAAGAACGGCAGCCAGCAGAAGGTGAAGGCCCCGACCACGATGCCCAGAGTGGCGGCGGCCTTCTGCTCCCGTTTGAAGATGGACTGGTTTTTCCTTTTCCTGCGTTGGTGGTGCTCGCCGGTCTTGAGGAGGCAGGATACTCGCGTGCTGCACTCCTCCTCCACCTCCCGCTGCAGCTTCAGCGCCGCTGACGCGCAGTCCAAGCTCTCCTCCTCCTCCTCCTCCACCTCCTCCACCTCCGTCCCCTCCACGCTCAGCGTCTCCCCCGACTCCAGCGGCTGGGGAACCTGCCCCCCTCGCCCCCCTCTCGGAGCCGGCCCTGCAGCCTCCCTGGGAAACCCGGTGATGGTGTGTTTGGCCGCGCTGAGTTTGGCTGCTCTGTAAATCCTGTAGTACATTATCAGCATCACGGACATGGGGATGTAGAACGCCACAGCCGTGGAGTAGACGGTGTAGCCGAAGTCCTGACTGATCAGGCAGACTCTGCCATCGTTGACGTTCTGCGCCCACCCGAACAGAGGGGGGAGGGTGATGGAGGCCGAGAGCAGCCACACAGACACGATCATCTTGGCCATACAGCAGCCGCTCTGCCGGACGGGGTAGGTCAGAGGTTTGGTGATCCCCAGATATCTACAGAGAGAAACACCACTGAATGAAAGACATCAACCCTGAAGCCCTTGAGCAAGGTGCC
>JBAMIH010000028.1:449244-454601 GCA_038501795.1 Pseudopleuronectes americanus | reverse complement strand
AAAAAATAGTGATATGATGCTGTTTCATTGTTCTGCTAATGAGTCGAGTTATGGGATGCCATGGTGTGGTTGTGTGTCTGTCCTGCTGCAGGGTGATGGATGGGATGACGGAGGCCTGTGTGAAGGGAGGCATCGAGGCTTGTTACTCCTCCGTCTCCTGCGCCTGTGCTCTCCTCCGAGCGCTGGACGAGCTGTCGCAGGGCCGCGGCCTCCAGCCCGAGCAGGTACGTCCCCGAGACAAGAAGCTTCAACCTTCACAGGACTTTGATTTATATGCATCAGAGACGCTGTGTAAAACTGACTCAGCAGCTGTTTGTCAGGCGCGGCTCCTCCTCAGACGATTGGACGACCTGAAGGACGGGACGGAGTCGACTCGTGAGTCCATGGAGATCAACGAGGCCGACTTCAGGTGGCAGAGACACATCCTGTCCTCGGAGCAGGACCCTGGCCTCTCGGCCCCCTGCCTGTCCGCCACTGGGGCCGCCACTGGGGCCGCAGAACGCAGCCCCGACATCAGCATCAGCATCACCACGGAGACGGGCCAGACCACCCTGGATCTGGAGACGGAGGGGCTCGGCCCGGGTCACATCACTCCTGAGGAGGGGGGCGAGGACGCTCACCTCCCCTCGCCCGTGTTCTGCAGCGGCCAGGAGACCGCCAGGCGTGAGCAGAGCGTGGAGACGCACCAGGTTCAGTGGAGGGAAGAGGGGGGGGGTGCAGGAGAGGGGGATGAGAGGGGCGAGAGAAGAGGAGGGGGGGGGTGTGGTTCCTCCTGATGTGGTCCAGCGGGGTCATGCCCTCGTTTACCCCGACATCACCAACTTCCTGTCTGTGGAGTCCAGGACGAGGTCGCATCACGCCGGAGGCTCACGATACAGCGAGAGCAACTTCAGGTACGAGTGACTTCGTGATGACATCATCACTGTGGCAAATAAACAAAGATCAAATCTGAAAATACATAATAATAAAACGGGAGATAAAAATCTGATGTTTCAGTTTCCCTCAAATAATAAAGATAAGATGAAGTGATGTAATGAGTGTGTGTCCAGCAGCGTGGAGGAGCAGGACCTGTCGCGGACCGAGTTCGACTCATGTGACCAGTACTCCATGGCGGCGGAGAAAGACTCGGGCCGCTCCGACGTCTCCGACATCGGCTCGGACAACGTGTCGCTGGCTGACGAGGAGCAGCAGACGCCTCGCGACTGCCCGGGCCACCGCTCGCTGCGCACCGCCGCCCTGTCCCTCAAGCTGCTCCGCCACCAGGAGGCCGACCAGCAGGGCGCCCGGCTGTTCCTCCAGTCACTGGCGGCGCTGCTGCCGCGGCTGCTGGGCCTCGCCACCGCCGCCGAGGTCGACCTGTCGCTGCAGAACTTCTCCTCCAACTTCTGCACCGGCCTGCAGGCTGGTGAGGGGGGGGGGCACTGATCAGCTTTAACGTGCACAAAGAAATTTGTTAAACATTGAATCTTTTACCCACGACCCACAATCTACCTCTAAGAACACAAAGCATTATGGGAGTTTTACATCAGAGCAAGATAATGAATCACGTTAAATAAGAATCGTAACATCTCTGCCCCCCCCCCTCCAGGTGGGATCCACTCCCCGGGCTTCGAGGCCGCCGACACTCTGAGCTGTCAGTCTCTGATGAACGCTGACGGTCTGTACCTGGTGGCGTTCTCCGCTCTGCTGCTCAACCTCAAGCTCTGCTGCTGCGACTACTACAGACGCAGAACGCTGGCGCCCGCCCTCGGCCTGGTGAGTCTCACTTCCTGCATCTATGACAGAGAAGGGGAGGAGCCTCGGAGTGTTCTCAAATATGAAAACACTGTTCAACTGTCTGTAGAAGCAGAAACAATCTTATCCTGTTTTCAAACTGACCACATGTGACGACCACCTTCATCAATCAAGATGTACGATCACTCATTATCTACTCACCCCTATGCCGATGGGGGGGGCGGGTGAGTAGATGATTAGTGACCTCTCTTCAGACGCAATCAAATATCAGAAAAAACATAACATGATTCCTTATTGCCCGTGTGATGTCATCAAGTGTCGCCGACATTCATATTCGACTCGAGACCATCAGCTCCAGCAGAAGTGTCCGAGCTAACAGACGTTAGCATCTCCGACGGGTCAGATTACTACACACTACATATCTAATCTGTGTGTGTGTGTGTTTGTTGATTCAGAAGGAGTTTGTGCGTCTGATCCAGAGCAGCGGCGTCTTCGTGGTTCTCTCTCAGGCCTGGATAGAGGAGCTCTACCACCAGGTGTTAGAGCGCAACCTGCTGGCCGAAGCTGGGTACTGGTGCTCACCTGAGGACCACTCCCACACGCTGCCGCTCATCACCATGCTGACAGGTACACACACATTTATACTTGTATAAATACAATTTAAACTATTAAATAAAACCTGTTATTTTATCTCTATCAGTAACTGTCACACTGTTACTATGGTTACATGCTCCAGCAGTTTCATTCTGATTGAAATCATGAGATCAGTTTTTTTCAAATCTTTAACCAGATCCGCTGAGTGAGAGGTTCTTCTGTGATGTCTCATGAATTATCCTTTGATCTGTCCCCTCTCTTTGATCTGTCCCCTCCTGGGCTCTCAGATATCGACGGCCTGGGCAGCAGTGCGATCGGCGGTCAGCTGATCAGGCGGCCGTCCAGCCAGTCACCGTTCAGCTGCGACCAGTCCAGCAGCGACAGCGTGACGGCAGGTGAGTGGAGATCTGAATCTGTAGGATGGAGGACCCGTCACTGTTACCCTGGTAACCACTGCTGTGTGTGTGTGCTTCAGGAGCTGTGTTCTCACGCTTCATCCTCACCAGTATCTGGAAGAACCTGATGGACGTTCTGTCCACTCCGCTGACGGGCCGCATGGCGGGCAGCTCCAAGGGCCTGGCCTTCATCCTGGGAGCCGAGGGCGTCAAGGAGCAGAGCCAGAGAGAGAGAGACACCATCTGCCTGAGTCTAGACGGCCTGAGGAAGGCCGCCGCGCTCAGCTGCGCCCTCGGTAGGTTCAGATCAGAACTGCACGTCACACTGACATGTGACCTGGGACTTTGAGTGTTTGATTTGACCTGAAAACATGTTTTCATCTGTCATACACACATGAACACACACACACATACACACATACACACATACACACACACACACACAAACACACCTAAACTTGTTGGAGGTTTCATATAATCGTCAGCAGCAGGTCTTTGATGTGTGTGTTTGTGCGTGTGTGTGTTTGTGTGTGTGTGTGTGTGTACGTGTGTCAGGTGTGGCAGCAAACTGTGCGTCAGCTTTAGCTCAGATGGCGGCCGCCTCCTGTGTGCAGGAGGAGAAGGATGAGAAGGAGGGGGGGGAGACGGGAGACGCCATCACACAAGGTACAGAGAGTTTTATTGTGTCAACATGAATTAATTTATATCACAAAATATCAAAATATCATATATAACATGAAATAATGACTGTTTCTGGGTTTTGAATAATTTATTTTGTTTGCTGCTTAACTGTGTGTGTCTGTGTGTCTGTCTGTCTGTGTTTGTTTGTGTGCGTGTGTGTGTGTGTCTTTGTGTCTGTGTGTCTGTGTTTGTTTGTGTGTGTGTGTGTGTGCGTGTGTGCAGTGAAGCAGCGTGTTGGACGCCCTCAGGGAGTTCGTCTCCACACGGCTCACGTGTTGTGTATGGACGCCATCCTGAACGTAGGACTGGAGATGGGGAGTCACAACCACGACTGCTGGCCGCACGTCTTCAGGTACACACTCACCCATATACACACACACATACTCACACACACACATACACCCATACACACACACACACACACACACACCCATACAAACACACACACACCCATACACACACACACACACATACTCACTCACACACACACACACATACCCATACTCACACACACAGACACTCATACTCACATACACACACTCACACATAGTCACTCACCCATACACAACCATACACACCCATACACACAAACACCCACACACAACCATACACACACACTCACACTCAGAAAATGAAACCCTGAATACTTTACTGAATCCCCCCCCCTCCCAGGGTGACTGAGTACATCAGTTCCCTGGAACACGCCCACTTCAGTGACGGCTCCTCCCAGTCGTCTCTGACCACCATCACGCAGCAGAGCCAGCAGGCGGCCGGCGTGGACCTGGGGCAGGAGCTGAGCTGTGAGCCCGGCCCCGAGGCCTCGGAGCTGGGCCTGAGTCAGCCCGTCATCCAGCCTCTGTCCATCCAGGAGCTGCTGAGGGAGAGCAGCCGGGGGGGGCGCGGCCTGGACCTGAGGGGGGGGAGCCTGATGACCGGGACCGCCGCCGCCAAGGCCGTGTGCACGCTGTCCACACAGGCCGACAGGTGAGGAGCCACAGGGAGGTCACAGGGTCATCACATGGTCATCACCTGGTCATCACAGAGTCATCACATGGTCATCACATGGTCATCACAGGGTCATCACCTGGTCATCACCTGGTCATCACCTGGTCATCACCTGGTCATCACATGGTCATCACCTGGTCATCACCTGGTCATCACCTAGTCATCACATGGTCATCACAGGGTCATCACATGGTCATCACATGGTCATCACATGGTCATCACATGGTCATCACATGGTCATCACATGGTCATCACATGGTCATCACAGGGTCATCACATGGTCATCACCTGGTCATCACAGGGTCATCACATGGTCATCACATGATTAATTTTAGCTGCTTTACATTTCCATAAACACCTGATGAATCACAGAATTTATATAACCTCATTAAATGATATTCAGCAGGATGTGACTTCTGATAACAGCCACAAGGTGGCAGCATCAGAACAGAGCATCATAGTTATAAATCTCTATAACACTAAACTGAAAAAATGTAATGGATTTTATATAGAACATTTCATTTTTAATATCTAGATTAATTTCATGGCTTGTTTTTCCTCACAAATATCGACACAAATATATGGGACTTATTTTATATTGAAATATATAAGTGAGTGTCACACACACACACACACACACACACACACACACACACACACACACACACACACACACACACACACACACACACACACACACACTCACACACACACACACAAGCTGCCTGTTAACTGCTGCTGTGTGTCTGTGTGTGTGTGTCTGTGTATTTATTCCATGGATCATTTCTTATGTAAGCAGTTATCTCGGCTGCTTTTCGGAGCAACAGATGGACTGAACTACCCCAACTGTCTCTACTTTCAACCGGCACCAAATATATAAAAATAAAACTAAATGAAATGAACTCCTTGATCTGCCTCGAGTTCTTCTCTGACCACAGCCACAAGGTT